>BQKZ01000763.1:24709-75373 GCA_036244855.1 Temnopleurus reevesii
CTTTCAAGTGCAATCCTGACCAGTCTCCTGCATGTGGCATGTATGGTAAATTGCCATAATCTCTTGTCGGTTGAGTGTTGAGTTGCACGTAGGCACTTCCCTGCAGGCAAAATGTCACGAAGTTAGACCTCACTACCCGTCTCCTCTGCATCTGGTATGTTTGCAGCTTTCTTCGAATGTAAACAATGCATAATGAGTCTCCAAATCCTCCTCGATTTACGAGATCTATTCGGTTTCATCAAAGAAGAGTTTGAATTTGAATCTTGGGTTTGAAGTATTTTTGTGGAATAAATTAATATAAATATATTTGTATATAGTTTATATTTACTTTGCCAAAAGAAATTCCAAAAAAAGGAATGATAGTACTATTGGGAGGGGTGGATCCAGGATTCTGAAAGGGGTACATGGACATTAAAGGAGAAGCTCGAACTGGTATTTGTATTTTTGTACTTTATTTATTTTATCACGGTAAATAAACCTGCTATCAGCTAGAAGCTGTTTAGGTGATCATTGAAGGTTTGAATACGTGTAGGGGGTCTGGGGTGCCATTCCCTAGGGGTTTTTATATTTATTTATTTTTTTAAATCTAGATGACTTTAAACTTGATTTACCGGCTGCTGAGATGTGTTCTTGTTTTCACAGAAGTTGAATCCGTAAAGTAAAACACTATTGCCTTTGTTACATGATTAATTATCGGTATATGCTTTCTGTGATATGTCAAGATAAAACCCGATTACAAACGAATGGGTGGCACCATGGAAAAGTAAACATAGAAACGTTTTTTTTTTTATAATTACATATCGAATGAAAATAGGCAACTAATTCATCTCGATATTCCACTTTTTCGTCTCAAGAATTTCGCATTTATTTTGGTTTCCAAAAAGGTATTGTCTGAAACATCCACATTTTACCGATATATACCAAATGTTATATTTCATACCACGGGTCATGGCTTGTTTAGGGAGTTTAATTCATGTATACTACCAACTAGCCAATGCATTTTGGGGTGCCTCAGATACCCTTTAAACAAAATAATGAACCCATCAAAATTTGTAAAGAGCTGAACTTTTGTTGGAAATATTACCATGATATACAATGACGCATCTAACCACCGCGGAAGCATTCGTTTAAAAGCCTGCGTCACACCTTTGCGTTTTTAGCCTGCGATGGCCTCGCGTTTTTGGAAATTAAAAACGCTCCCTTGAAGCACAAAGACGCAAGCCATGCGATGGACTGACGCTCGTCGCACGCTCGTTGAACGCAAGCCGAACGTCAATCCACCGTCTGATCTGCGTATGCTGTCCGTCAAGGGAGCGTTTTTAATTTCCAAAAAAGCTAGGACGACGCAGGCTAAAAACGAAAAGGTGTGACGCAGGCTTTACTTGTACCACCATTTGACATTGGTTCGTGTCCTTATTTGGTTAAAATTATTAATCATTACATTATGCTATGCCATGCATGGAGGCTTTGGGGGAATGCAGGTCATTGTCAAACCACACTGCTGGATTTTGATAATTTAATTACCGCGTAACGGTTCTCATTAGAGATGAATAATGTAATTATCAGTGGTTGGTGCCCACGTATACTTGTTATCAAAAGCTCCTTACAGATTCCTTCATAGGTAGCTGCAAAGCATGCGAATGTAGAATCTGAACAACCACTGATACAAACTTAATAGACGTAACTCGAATACTAATACCGGTAATGTGCATCATTATTAGCCAAGCATGATTGTATTTATTATATTAGTAAACTCATATTTATTTTTTATGGACTCCTGTTTATTTTGGGCGAATTCAGTGGGGGAGGGGTGAGAGCTGCCGCGTCCACCCTATTGACGATGCCGAGGGAGTGTCATAGCTTTTTCGTTCATTGAGGACCTTTTTTTTTTGCTGGTCAGGAGATGAAAAAATGTCCACCCCCATTATAAAATCCTGCATTTTGTGCAATAAATTCTGCACTTAGTGTTCAGAGGCTCATGGAGTAAACTGTGACGTAGGTCTATATGAACTTTCCACTCTGTTGTTTGAACTGCCAAGTTTGATTTCGAATCTTCAAGGCTTACGAGCCAGACAGGAGCATTAAGACTGACTCACACCTTTGCGTTTTTAGCCTGCGTCGGCCCAACGTATTTGGAAATTAAAAACGCTCCCTGGACACACAGCATACACAGATCTGATGGTGGACTGAAGTCAGGCTTGCGCTCAACGAGCGTACGCCAAGCGCCAGTCCACCGTAAGACCTGTGTCTTTCTGCGTCGAGGAAGCGTTTTTAATTTCCAAAAACGCCGGGCCGACGCAGGCTAAAAACGCAAAGGTGTGAGTTGGCCTTAAGCGATCTCTGTATCGTACACCATCGTGTAATACACGATGAGTCAATAACACGAGATACATTGACAACATTGACATGTTCAAACGCTAAGCATTTTATTATGGGCCAGCGCCCTATTGCATACAAAGTTTTTTTTTTTAAACGCAAGTTAGAAAATTAAGCGCAACTAAAATTTCAACCGATCATGAATGTGTATTTACCACTTGCGTATAATTTTCTCAGTTGCATTTAAACGCAGTTTTAATGTAATAGGGCCCAGGACCCCATAACATTAAGATTTCTAATCAATCGTATGATTGTTATGGGAAATGATACACTGAAGAATAAATCTTGCGATCAATTGCAAATCTTTTTTTTTACATGCATGCCTTAGAAGCTGTAATGAAAACAAAAACAAAACAAAGCATCAATATCAAATAAGCAACAGAACATCGATGACGACAACAACAATGAATCAATGATGATGATATTAGAAGTTTACAAACAACCAAAGAACAACAACAACTTAAAACAACCACAGTACATTACATTACGATGTTCTTATTGTGCAAACCCTCTAAAGATCGAGAACATAAGAACTATAGTTTATTTCATTTACATTATTTTAGATTTATTTCTGTATTAAAACCACAAATTTTATTCCATGTTGGTGTTATATCACAACCAAGTTCGAATATAATTATTTCCTGGTTCTGAGTCGATGTGAAATTTACGCGCTGATTATGCAGCGCATCATAACAATAATAATATTATCAAGATAATTATTTAATAAAAATAATCTTGATAACAACGGCACAAACAACTGAAACTGAATAAAATGCATATGAATTGCGGAATCGAATAACATAAGAACATTTCATAATACATGCATTCAGTATATGAGAGCAATTATCATAGATCATAATGATAAACTTCCTGCATTGTACAACTTGCATTTGGCACATATTGTAATACAGACTGATTACCGACACAATTGCGTTTCCAAGAAACAATGGCTTCCTAATACCGTTTCGTGCTGGAGGATCACATTCTATTTTCAGTGCTATTCAGTCGCTCAAATGCACTATTCAGAAACATATTTTTGTCAATAGCATATTATTTTCATCAGCAATATGGACTAGGTAATAGAACTATCTTTTGCTCAATTTAATTACTTGATAAAAAAAAAAAATTATATTTGTATTGTGAGTATCAATGTTCATGTCATCATCTTTTTGTCGTTATTCATTTTTTTTTTTGGGGGGGGGGGGGGAAGGGGAGGGAGTTTTTTTTTTTAAATAAATATTTTGTAACTATTCTCAACCTATAGTACCATTTAGGAAGAATTTAGTACTTCCTCAATCGAAAAAAATGTAAACAACCGAGAGTAAAAGCACAAGCCCTCACCTAAGCGCAGATTGTTTATAAATATACGTTTTATTTTGAATGTGTGATTTATATGCAGCCTATAATGCCCCATTACAGGTCAGTCTGAATGCAAACATATCGTTTCTGTACACGTAAATCACCTCCAAGACACGACTTGAGCCTTTTTACACACAACCATATGGCATCCCCATCCCTGATAAAGATAAGTGGCTACTACGATCATTGTGACGTTTGCTGACGTCACACTACGAATTTCATTCATAAAGTCCGTCTAGTCTTGGGACACAGAACATTGGTTTGCGGAGCTGCAATTTGCCGGGGCAGTAAAAGTGTGTAACTTGTGCATTTGCGATCCACGGAATTTATACACAAAATTGAAAGAAATCAGAAAGTAGTGAAAGTGTTCTCTGAATGCAGACTCTTGATTACGCACCATGCACATTGCGGAAAAACCGAAGCCGAGAGTCTGCGCCTACAGACTAAAAACTATTTGTGTAATAGACTTTTATCCAGGCGGTCAATCGCTCAAATACTAATGACGAGCGGTCGTGACGTAAGCAGTGAATAAAACTGTCGTTGCTTGTTCACGAGAGGGCTCACTGCAATAATTGCATCAGCTCAGAATGAGTTCTCAACATCGTACCTAGCTCTTTATTTCCACATCTTCTTTCAGAATTTTTGAGAAATTGATTATTATTTCAAGCCGAAGGATCCAAAATTCATTTAATTGTAAAGGAAAATCCGCTGCAATAACGAGACAAATTTTGATGTTCATGAAAATTTATTTTAGGTGATATGAAAAGTCAACTGTACTTTTCTTATCACGTTTTATGGTTTACATAATGATAAGAATGCGATATATGGCTCTTGTATTTGTATTTGACGAGGAAGTCTGAATTTTAGCATTCTCGGTTTTATAGGACCTGTCAATGCGTAGGCGGCAAATGTTCGAACAAAAAAAGCCGTCAAATTTAATATTGCAAAAAATACTGTCTGAAAATGTTTTAGTATTTTCATTTTCATGTTAATTTTTTAGTATCTTTTATACTCGAACGGAGTCATTTATTTTACAGTATAAAAGTATCCTAAAGAAACCCTCTTTCTTCTTTGGAGAAGGGGGGGGGGGGGGGGTGGCGTTGATTGCCTGGTGCAGAACCAGCGGTAATTGAATATACCTGATACCCCTGCTTGAATGTGGTAGGCACTTCTTGGTCTCCGGCGGGACACACCGCGCATGCGCAGACGGAATTCTTCGCTGGATTTTACGAATTTCTACCGATGCGAATGTAGAGGCAAATTTGAAAGGAAGCGAACGTACAAAGTGAGATGAATGTAGGAGAAGGTGAAGCGAATGAAGAAGGAGGTTTTAGAGAAGTTAACAGGGTATTCTTTTTAAAGGAGTGGAAGCGGTCAAAGAATCCAAAAAGCTTTATAAAGCTCTTTGAGAATCACGTCCGTCTGCGCTGCCTATGAAGGTAGCCTATACATCCGCACGCGGTGTGTCCCGCCGGAGACCAATAAGTGCCTACCCTTGAATGTCAAGACAGTCATTATCTGTCCTTCTGTGACAAATTTTTTAGCTCTGTCTGTCCCCATTCAATCGGAACAGAAGTGAGGGCGACGTGGAGAGGGAGGGGGAGGGGCGAAGGGGTGGTTTGCGGAGCTAAATCGATGGATAAGGCCTGTGACACTGTGGTAGCTGTACGATTCCAAAGGGTGCATGGTAACGGAATTACGTGCTATTTTAGCTACATTTTTAGACTCTCAGTGCAAAAAGAACATGATGTAAAGTTAGCCACAAGAGAATGTCGATAACGGAATAATTTGCCATTTTTTATCATGAAATAGTCAATACTTTTACTGAATGATTTAAAGATATATCAATGTACTATAATTATACTTTTGTCCAATTATCCACGAAATGATGTCTATGAATTATAATTAAAAAAAAAAACAAGAAAACTGGGGAAACTTATAGATGTTGTTTCCTTCAGATTTTCTGCATAACGTGACCGTATAGCTTTTACTCGGGTCATATAGAGTTTAACAGAAACGTCTTGCATCTTTACCAATATTTATTCAGCCCTGGGAAATGTAAAAAATAAAAGCTATTAACCTCACCTATTCTCACGTTCAAAGATCATCGGAAGTGATTGGCAAACACTATTAAAACATTTAAGATCCTGTTGGTGTTTTGAGATTAGATTATTATTTTGGGACATCGAGAAATGTAAGAACAGAGTTTATCGAAAGTTTAATAGATCAAATGCCCGAATTTATTATCGTTTTGAGTATTGAACTTGGGTAAGATGGAATTTTGGGGAAGACTTCTACAGTGACAATCTCAATTTTTTATGAATTTTCAAGATTTTACCCTCATCTGCATGCGAAGAAAAAAAAAGAGAAAGAAAAAAAAAAAAAAAAAAAAAAGAACCCCAAATAAAAGGGGGGGGGGTGGAAATTCAGACGATGTAAAGAAAGAATATAGGTCGTACTTGCAAATGATGATATGACAACCCCCATTTAGAAAGTCGAATAGGCACTGGTCATATTGTGGTAGATAGGGGATGAGACTGCCTGCCGAACCTTGGTCACTGAATAAAGAAGGAAAATACGAAAGTATAAATGGGAATCAGAAGGATTGGGGGAGAAGAAGAAGAAGAAGAAGAAGAAGAAGAAGAAGAAGAAGAAGAAGAAGAACAAAAGGAAGACGAATAGTAAGAAAAAGAAAGGGAAGAAGAAAAAAAAAACCTGCTTACCCCTTTCAAGCTATAATTAGTGCCCCTTTAGGGTTCAGAGCCCTATCCAGCTCGACTGAAGGTAAGAAGGTCGTCATGTTTAGGTGATTGTACTTTACAGAGCTGACTCTGGTCTCAGACAGTTTACTTGTCCAGTTGTCTTGTTGCATAAGAGTCATACATACCATAGACCTACCAACTTTCATAATTTTAAGACATGAAGCTATAAACGAACCATTTGATACGTTTGTTCTGTCATTCAGTCGAAGATCAATACTTATGTGAAATTATTTGTAATCTAATTTTATCAAAACGACTGGATTTCAAGTCCACACGTTTGACCGCAAAGCTGTCTGAATTCCGCGCCCATTCAAACCGTGTGTAGTATATTCATATACGGAGATTGTTGTGTTGACAAATCGTACTCAATTTGTACGCGCCATCCACGTGGCTCATTCATTCATTGATTTTTGTCTTATCGCCGGGTCAAACATTTCCGCTTTGCTACAGATAAGAACAGTGATTTGTGTTGTTGGACAACCCCATCCTAGTGACCAACGAAAATCATATTTAGTCTACGGAATCGTCCCAGAATTTGCCATATTTTCAAGAAGTATCTAGAGTGACATTTGGCGACATGGTTTTAGAGAGTGATCAACCGGGAGGAGGCGATGCTTCAACAGCTGTGTCGCAGCCGGGCGGAGAGCAGAACGGCAAGGAAGACCGCGCCCAAAGTGACGGGGACGCAAGCAACGACAGCCGCATCGCTCTGAAACCAGAAATTGGTCTTTTCAGCAGCAGTACGATCATCGTCGGCTGCATTGTCGGATCGGGAATCTTCCTATCGCCGAAAAGTGTCCTCGACAATGCCGGGTCGGTTGGAATGTCCATGATTGTGTGGGTCGTATCGGGGATATTTTCCCTGATCGGTGCGCTGTGCTTCGCCGAGCTTGGGACAACTATCCCCAAGAGTGGCGGAGAATATGCCTACATCATGGCGGCATTTGGTGATCTTCCAGCTTTCCTTTTGCTCTGGGTAACCCTGATCATCATCAACCCGACTGGGCAGACGATTGTAGCTCTAACATTCGCGTACTACGTCATTCATCCTTTCTACCCAACCGAGGATTGCCCGCCTCCAGATCTTTTCGTGAGGCTGATGTCCATTCTTTGCCTTGGTAAGCAAACAAATCTTGGACCCGACACGGAAATTTTGATAAAAAGTTATTCTTTGAATTGATATCAAATGCAAAGCCCACTGGTTTGTGATATCATGATAATCATGATATTTGGTGGTGGTGATGATGACGATGATGATTTTGGTGAAGTGATGATAATAAAGCGAGACTAAACATTTGTTGTGATGGGGATTTCTTGAATGATGATAATGATGATTATGTACAGTATGCCAATATGGACATGATGATGATGAGGATGATGAGGATGGTGGATAGGTCAGATTATTCCGATGTTATTTGTTTTTCTATTCTAGGCCTTCACTGTAAATGCTTTGCAAAATGTGATGTAGTCTCGTAGACCATTGTCGATGATTAAACATTGTGAAGATAAGAATATCGGATTCATGGATTGTTTGGGTCACTGCACTTTCACTTTGAATTGCATCATCCTTGATGTATGGGTTAGGCTGTTACATTAATGTTGCCAACCTTCTACCAGCAGAAAGGAGTGGGTGGGAAATTAAAGGATATATGATTTATTAAATGCCGATCTGTTCAGTTGAATGTTTTAGGGAAGGTAGGATGGAAAACGGCACCCCCACCCCCCTTTCATGTGTCTAGTGGAAGAAGCAGAAGTTGTGGAAGGCGGGGAAGTAGAATAATGAGAAGATGGATGATGAGGAGAGTGATGATGAGAAGAGTAAGGAGAAGAAGGAGGGCTGGAGAATACTAGGAAAGNCCCCCCCCTCTTTCATGTGTCTAGTGGAAGAAGCAGAAGTTACATGTCTGGAAGGAGAAGTAGTAGATTGGGAATGGAAAAAATGGATGAGGAGGAAGAGAAAAGCAGAAAGAAGAAGAAGAGGAAGATGGTGAAGAAGAAGAAGGAGAAGAAGAAGAAGAAGAAGAAGAAGAAAAAGAAGAAGTAGTAGTAGTAGTAGCATCAATAGTAGTAGAATTAGAAGAAGGCGACGAAGGATGAAAATGGGGTAAAGAATACTCGATAAGGGTGAAGAAAGAGATGGTGGAGAATGTAGAGGATAGACATAACTTGCTCAAAATGACAAGCATTCATTTACTGTAATTTTTTATTTTAATTATTAAGTAATAACTAATTGTGTGTCATATGTAGGTTGCTGTGTCTTTAGAGGGTATGGGTCGGTTCTTTTGAAGCGGCATCCAGACGAAAACTGAATATCTAACCCAGTCAAAAAAAGTGAACGTGTAAAGATGTTCGTACACCGTTTTATATATCTTGGCTGGAAGACTAGTATGAGAAGGCCAAACCTACTTGTATTGACAAGAGTGCCTGTAATTAAGATGCCATCACGTTGTGAATTACCTTGTTACATCATCTGTGGTACATTAATGTTGATACCAGACTCGAGATCAAGAGGGGCCTGTTATACACACGCATCAAATTCAATTGATCTTATATAATAGGCGGGTTTAGTAGTACTTTTTAGTAGGTGCAAATTTTATGTCTTCGGCTATTTTTGTACAAACCAAAAGCTGTCCAAGTCTAGCCTGTTATAGAAACAAGGTATGCAAGCTTATTCAAGTATTTATTTGTTTCTAACAGGTTCGATGTATATCGAATTGAATGAAATATCCAAATTATGAACATTTGTTCGCACGAAACGTTCATTGATTTGAAACTTTTAGTAAATCGGCATATTATTAAAAATCATTAGGATTAGTATATGTTCTGATTTCATTTGATTTATTCGTTAGTGCAGTAGAAAAATTCATGACTGGAGAACCCAGAAAAGCCGACAAGGCTTATTTCCAATGGGGTATCGCCTAACCACGTGAATACAGTATATACTTTGTTGTTATATTGTCATCATATTTTTATTATCGTCATGTCACACGCCTATGATGATTTCAAGGAATTAAGGAGATAGGCGTGCTATTCAGTCTAAAAAGTTCGTTTATTGACATTCAAGTTTCAGTCCTCTAAAATGTTGCTTCCTCCCAAAGTGAAATTGTAATAGGCTAGGATGAAGTTACATGTGTTGATCGATTTATGATAACCTTCAGCCCATGTATGTATCGTCGGAACACAAAGGAGACCCTAGCGACACTACTGCTCCGATAATAGGAGAACATATTTGCTTTTTACATTTTTTGACAATGACGACCCGCTTTGTTTACATTTTGTACTACGTATTTTACGTCATCGTGTTAGAGCGGGAAATTCGTAAATTTCGCGCGCCGTGTACAGCTGCCGTGTGAATCATAACAAAGAGTTTGTGTCTTTCACGCACGACCGTACATTTACACGCACAGTATGCATGCATTGCCAAGTGCAATTTTCTATGCTTTTGATGAGAGACGGGTAATGAATTTATGCCCCAAAATTTGAACGACCGTTAGAAATATAATTTTTCACCAACTGAGTGAATGTGATGTACGGTAGATCTCGATATTAAATTAAGAGAAAACAAAATTGACGTTAAACCGATTGGCTGCTCGAAACTAGTGGCCTTGTACAAAAGCTATGGGAATATGAAGAATTCGGTAGTCAGTGGGTTAAGTCGGTAGAACTCTTATCATGTTGGTCGAAAGTGGACGATGTCTTGTGTTTTGTGAAGAAATTTGAAACGCCTTTTGGGAAGTATAACAGCCTTGTGCACTATTTTCAATATGATTTGTTCCTATCTAATATATGTATTCTGCACTGAACAAGTATACTGCGACTAGACACACCTGTGCTGTACTCTACTACGGTTACCACCCAAATTATTATCAGCCATAGTAATCATTAGTCATCTCATCGATTGAACTACATCATACACTAAGTACATTACAGGCGAGGGAAATTATAAAGCGTGAAGTCATGGGAAACTTCCAATCCGATATGACAGTCGATTAAATTTATTGATTTCTGACAAAAATTCACAGCACTCCATTCAAACTTTTACGTGCTTTGATTTTTACTGTGTGCCTAAAACTACTCAATCGTTTAGTGGGCTAAGAAGGTTTAAAGAAGTTTCTTTGTAATATACTAGTCATCCATTTTAAGTTTCTCTGAATAAAGAAGGAATGTCTGTTCTCTGGCACCAATTATATAAATAAGTACACCGAGATTGACAGTGGAATTTGTAAGACTTCGCACGCATTCCATGCAAATCTTGCAAATCATTTTCATACCACTCTTGGATTTAGAGGAAATAACTTGAATGATTTATTCCAGAGTATTTGATGTACATTTAAATTGTAATACGATACCAAATGTAGTAAACCTGCTTTGTTTATGGAACTCAAGTTCTGTGGACTGCATGCTGTTTGGGCACGGTGAATTGCATCATTTTTTCTCAACCAGCTTGCAAAGAGATCGGACTGCTAGACTTGCATGTACAGGATTTTTCCGGTTCGGTTTACGACCAACAATGATGAAACGTATATTTTCATATTGTCTACCAGTATATTGTTCGAATGTCTCGAGTTACTTAAATTGACTGCAATTAATAATATTCGTAAGGATTGCATTATAGTTGTACATATAATATTTCACCCAACCCCCTTACAATATGTAATAGGGTTTTGTTGTTTGATCTGCCGTATTAACGCGTAGTGAAGTATAAACTTGAATCACACTCTGTAAGTTGTCGTTGTATGGCAGGAGGCCAAATCGTTTACCATGTGCAATCATAGTGCTCACATAATGAAGAGATCCTGTGATCAGATCTATTGAAATAGAATTAATACACAGATATCATTAAGGTTGGAAAGTGACGTGCAAATATGTCAGATAATACAACTACTTGGCGGGTGGGGACTCGCTTTGTTGTGAAACAAAATACATGTAATGAATGAATGGGTTTGATCGCTGGTATTACAGTACAATAATAATTTGTCATAGCAAATTTCCTCCTGAAGCTGAGTGGTATATTTCTATTGTGTGGCAACGAAACAGAAACACAGTTAAAACACAATTTAAGCAACAAAACGTGTCTAGGTTGGGAACAAGGTCGTTCGATTGTTTGACGAGCATATTGAAACGCTGGGAATGATGAAATATTGATGGATCAATTCCGCTTAATCACGTGACCTTCACGTTGAGAGCTAATTATGGCGCGAAAAATTTATGCATTTCGCCCACACGATTGACTGCCTGCCAACCCGACCGACGTTACTTTATGAAAATATGGGGGAAATTATGTTTTATCCCGACTTTAAGTGTCCATATTGAATCTCTTTATTGAGTGTGTTCGGAAAACCAACGCAAGGTTGGAGGGAGGGGGGCGGTCAGTAATTGTATAGAATTTTTTTGAAATACTGAACTGCGTCTCAGAATGCATTTCATCATAATCCGACTCTGAATAAATAATAACCAGGTGAATTCAAGAACTTGCCGAAGTACAAATCGTGCCAGTCCTTTTGTCTTTTTTAATCAAATACCAAAGCCAAACAAACTTTTCCATGTACTACTAACTGTGTCTTTTGCAACGAGTTTCAAACTAGCTTGGTTGTACAATTATTACAGATTAGAAATAATATCTTGGGCCTGTTGTATAAAACTTGAAATTTTGACAGCTTTGTCATTCAGTGGTAATTTCCATGACAATGGTGTGCAACAACCAATCAGCATGGACTTGCCATCTTATGGTAATGCCCCGGTCACATAGGACCCCGGAAGCAACACGATTCACACCGACTCTTTGTTAATTCACAGTTAACTGCCTCAGAACAACGAGCCGGGGTGAATCGTGTTGCTTCCGTGGTCCTATGTGACCGGGGCTTAAAGTTGTCATATTCTTGAGCATGGCTGTGCATCTGGGCTCTTATATACGGGGTAAATGTAGATCCCTGTTATTATGAACAGATAAAAGTAGAATGTACTGTCGATTGTTGTGAGGTCATCCTGAAACCATTAGCCAATTATCTTTATCTATCGGATGTTATGCCAAGAGATGTGACAGACAAAATGCAACAAGGTCACTTTCTGACGCATGTGAGTTGTCTCTGTATTGCCATGGCCAAATGGCAGGTGCTTTGGTATGCAGAATATCTCTATATTTGTTTGGTCTGTGAAATTAGGAAGTAAAATACATGTAGTAAAATCCTTTTAGAAAGTTTGTGTTTAGACACTTTTAAATGATGATGTTGATTATCATATTTAGGTTTTTTCGTCAAATGTGGAGTACCCAATATGATGGAAGAATTCTACGAGTTAATGCAAATTCAACTATGAATACCTTGTCATAGGCTCAAATAGTCTGATACACCTGGGAACCATTAATATAAACACAAGAGAAGCTAAAACTGACTGCAAAGTGTCCAAGTTGGGCGGATCAACCTCTCTGTAAAAAAAAAAAAAATTAAGAGATTTAAAAAAAAAAAAAGCAGTGGAGGGGGAGGTCATGTCCAAGATGTCATGAACAGGTTATCGGTGACTCTATGAGCAAAACAAAAATGATACCATCGAAGAAAAAAAAAGCAACGTACAGACAGTTCAAAGATTCTCGAACGTCAATATTCAACTGTAAATATAATGGTTTCCTCTATCTGTCTCTTTTTCTGCAGCTCTCTTGACGTTTGTCAATTCTTGGAGCGTTCCCTGGGCCACACGTGTCCAATATGTTGTGACCATGGTTCCTATAAATCTGTGAGCAAAACAAAAATGAGAATAGAAGCGAAAATGTCCTTATTCCAATGTAAAACTGATGCATTTCTGTATCTGTCTGCTCCTTTTTCTGCAGCTCTCTTGACGTTTGTCAATTCCTGGAGCGTTCCATGGGCCACTCGCGTCCAAGATGTCTTCACGGTTGCTAAGGTTCTAGCCTTGGTTGTCATCATTGGAACTGGACTCGTCTACATCTGCATGGGTAAGTTCATTTTGCACAAAGAGTAATCAACTCCTCTGAAAGTCAATCATTTAGGGAGGGAGGTGACCAGTAAGAAAAAGAAAACATTGTTGTACAGGCTCATAGCCAGGATTGCACTTAAACAGGGGGGGGGGGGGGGGTGTCATATGTGCTGACAAGAAAAGAAAACCCGCACAAAAGCTTGCACATAACATTCTGTCGCCGAGATGACTCGGAAAAAAAGGGGGGTTTCACTTCCCACCGATGGAGAAGTAAAACAAAAGTATGTTTTTGCCAATTTTTTACTCACCCTTGCTACTCACCCTGGCGTAACTGAATTCTGACTAACTTGTTTTTGAAGATCATCATGATCTAACAAATTATGCATGATTTTATATGCCCATATTTCTTGTCACAATCCGAGTTTTGCTACTCACTGAGACATGGAGTTTTGATGTGTTTGTGACAGAAGCATAAACGTGCACCAAAAGGGCGATTCGAACAAACGCACCAAGATATCATCACATTCTCTTGTCTGCTCGAGTTGTTGCACTTTTACAACGTCTGTATCGAATAGAAAACTGTCCACGTCTCGGCTAGTCGCGAGGCTCGAATCGTGACAGTGAATTGTGGGCATGAGCACCACTATTCTTTTTTTTTCTAATCGTTTCAAATCACTGAAATTGGTTCAACCGTTTCTGGAACTTGATAATCTATTTAAAGTACATATATATGTCTAGTTTTTCAGATTCCAGTCAATTTGTTTTAATGCTGCTATTTACACAGCTGCCATTTTGTCTGTACCAGCACATCACAGAATATGTCGTCAGCGTACCCTGTTGAAATTTTATGAGCAAAAATTGATATGATTTCCAATAAACAGCGTGCATATTTAGCTTACAGTATGTCTAGTTCTCGGTCAAACTTGTACTATTGAAGTAGAGGCATATAAATAGTTCCAAGAACTTACAACATTCTTATGATCTTTAGTGCAAGTTTAAATATATTCATAGAAATGATAGATCCAAAAAGTTTTTAGATATATAAGCTCCCTCACACATATGCAGATGGGAGCAGACGGAGGTTGACGAATCGGAAACGTATGGAAGCTTACACGTGCAGCGCGAAGGCAAGAGCTTAGCTCTTTGCGCGAAGGCGAGTTTTTCGACTTCTCGAATTCTTGTCAACTCGCCTATGTGCTCGCATTTGTGCTGCACTTTCAAGCTTCCATATTTTTCCAATTCACCAGCCTTCGTCGTCTCAATTCACATCTAGGTGGGAGAGAGTTAAATGCAGGAAAGTCAAAAGTCAAGACAAACACAGCGAGAGTGCATTCAAAGTTCTGAATTTATTCTGAGCGATAACGAATGGGTTCAGCATGCTCTATATATCAATGACTTTGTGACTGTTTTAATAACAAAATAAGCTTATCATGCGTTCCATTGTTCTAATGCACTTTTGGCCCCTCCATCTGTATCGCTATAAGTCGCAATGATGGACATTCTCAGTTATTTCATGCCAACCTTCGAAATCGAATTATATCAGAATGGAAAAACATGAGGGGTGGAGGGGCTCACATAATGTGAAAGGAAAAGAAGAAACAAAAAGATGAACAAGTTCACCTGTAGATTAGTGTACCAGTAATCCCTGAATCTTGCAATGATTTTGACTTCATATTTTGACAATTTATGGATGGGCGAACGGAACTGTGATGTAGATATTTTCAACATAACATCTGCTGACAATGTTCTCGACACATATTGGCCACTTACCCCCATTTATTTAGTCCAGTGTAAGTGAATATGCAGAGGTGGGTGCTATCAGAACACTCAGTCCTCAAATGGACTACCATTTATTTTAACAGATAACATATAATTATATGATACATTAATGGTTAGTTAAAAAAACATCATACACTCTTAAAACGAACTAGTTTAAAATGACTCGGAAAGTAGTCAGCTTGGAGCCAACTACAATCTCGTTAAATTTGACTTTCTTTCTTGTTGGGTTCGAATGATTTCAATCATTTCTAACTGGCAATACGTAAAATAATAGTTGGCTCTCAGCTGACTACTCGTATAGGCATTTTAATTACTCGTATAGTCATTTTAATTGGATCGTTTTAAGATTGTAACATAAAAATTCTTCAATACGTTTAACTCTCTGGCCAGACTTAGGTCATGCTTGAATTTAGACTTGATGCACTGTCCACTTTTTACCGTTCCTTACGAGGTTATCGTGTTTTGAATGTGTCTCCTTCGAAATTATATTCCCCAAATCATCTCCATTTTCCCAAAATATGAATGCAATTATTAGTTATGGGGCGACTGCCCCCATTTTCCCAAAAGATGACTGCGTTTATGAAATCAATCAATGGTTAGTTATAAAAACACCGTAGCATGAAAATTCTTCAATGTGATTTATTCAGACTTTGGTATTGAATGAAGATTTGATGCCCTTTTGCACTTTTTACCTTTCCTAAAGAGGTTATCGTGACTTATAAAAGTGCCACCTGCGAAACTTCAGAGTATATTCCCTCAAATCATTCAGTTCTAAAAATTGCTTTTCAAGCGGGCCTTGTGTAAATCCATTAATGGTTAGTAAAAAAACATCGGAACATGAAAATTCTTTAATGTGATAGACTTGGGTATTGAATGAAGACTTAATGCCCTCTGCACTTGTTACCTTTCGATGACGGGTTATCATGTCCTGAAAATGTCTCCAGCGAAAGTGGTTTTTATTTCCGATAAACGCTTATCTTGAAGAGTCGAGGTCCTGTTGAGAAATTTCTAAGACAATTAGAAGTACTTTATACCGGGTTGTTTGTAATTATTATTTTGGAATATTATGCCGGTATTGGTTCAGTTAAAGGGTAGGCCTATATATAGGCCAGGGTGATGCATATAGAACTTTGCATTCATAAACTTGTTACATATTCACATGTTTGTTACAGCCCAGTAATAATAATTTTGCTCTGTATTTTATGCCGACTAAATTGTTCTCCAGTGTTGCCATGGTAATTTCCATACAAGTCACCAGATGTATGACAAAGAATGAGGTATTTAGAAGAATCTGGATGTGCATTCGTGAACTAATTGTTGTAAAAAGTGCGTAAGCCTCCCCATTTGTACCCCGAAATGGCACCGTCTTTCCACGACAAAATCGTGGCCAAAAGTCGTGCAATTGTCAGCCTTTATATATTACACGTATTACGAAACCCGCTTATTGAAGAGAAAGTGTTCTCGACCTTTCCGCGTACATGTATAATGTAGGCCTATATAACAAAATAATTTTGATTCAGTTATGATGCTCTTCTAACATTGTCGGTGTGTTTGTAGATTTTGAAGTGGAGTTACGCTAAACGACTTTTTTTTTTAACTGTAATGAAAGTGTATTATATTACCACCTTATTTTGCTGACAAGTATAATATACAAGCCATGTTCACGGGCAATATGGCCGAGTTAGCAAGCAGATATGGAATGTGACTTGTTTCAGGTCAGACGAGGTCACGATGAACCCCGCCGGTTCGACTAGTCTTTTGCAACAGTCTGATACAAAGTGATGATAAATGACGATGATGATGGTGATGAGGATGATGGATATATTGTTTAATGGCGTTAGGGGAGGCAGATTTACAATTTATAAGAATAAAAATAAGTTTGAAATGGTTTTATTGGAGTCAGTTGCAAACATTTGGGGTTTGAAAATTGGAGTAAAAAATGATGTATGAAAGAAAGAAAAAGAAAGAAGGGGGAAAAAAGCTCGAAGGAATTTGAGTTACTAGGGAACCCAAACACATAGGCGCTGATCATTATGTAATTGGAAATGATGTGTATTTGTAGCACTTGGTGACTAAAGCCTACCTATGTGTTATTTCCAATGTGTAAACATCTTTGCTTTATTACGTCCAGTTTGGTCAATTTACATCCTATCAAGAAATAAAGATGTTTTTTTTCGCTAAAATTTCTTTATTCTCTTATTTTTTATTTACAGGAAATACACAAAACTTCGACAAACCTTTTGAAGGCAGCAAGAACGGGGAGAGCATTGCTTTGGCATTTTACGGCGGTCTTTTTGCCTATGCAGCTTGGTAAGTAATCATCACCGCCTGTTCAGAATAAAAATCTAAAATTCCTAGAAAAACGTCTTTATCATAATCTGTTCACCATTAAATTACGACTTGGGGAATAGTGCGAAATTCAGAACAGTGCAGGGAGCTGTAACATAAAAGAACATCGCGATCAATCGCAATAGGCGGGTTTACTAATAGATGCAAATTTTATGCATACCTATAACACGAAGGTTGTTCTTGACAACCCGAAAGCTTGCCCAAGGCTTGCCCGACATAGCAACAAGTAATGTATGCAAACTGGATTCCAATTATTATAGTCTTATTGTCATCAACCGGCCTATGGAATACCGCGTAACTACGTTAAATGCACATAAATTTGAATATTATAAGTAAACCAGCCTATTTTAACACATGGTTTCCAAGAGACTTGCGATTGATATCAATCGTACGCCAGTTTGAAAAGCGGAGTTTGATCAGACAGAGACTACACACCTAGGACCGAAACATTCTCAGAACGCATGACTGATTGTGAATCATGTCTGATTTCAACAAGTGTGAAATACATTAGTCAGGCCCCAGTCACATAGAGGCCCGAGAGCAACACGATTCAATACGACTCTTTGTTAATTCAGTTCACAGTTAACTGCCTGTGAACAAAGAGTTGTGTTGAGTCGTGTTCTGTCGTTGCCTGTATGTGACAGGGGCATAAGGTTCACACTGAGAGCCGAAACCTCAATGTTCCAGAAACTTCGAGAGTCCAACGGCCGCTTAAAGGTGCAGCGCGAAATGAGGCGCCAATGTGAGTTTGTAAAACTTTGTACAAGTCCTCTTCTCGCCTTTTCGTTCTGAACAGGCGTCATGGCAAGATGAACATCTCGTGGTGCACTTTTCAGTTTTTGAATAACCGGCGTAGTTTCTGAAGCCTTAAAGTTTCGGCTCTGAGTGTGAACCGAACTGTTGTAACGATTAATCGTCTGCTCTATAATAACAAAAAAAAAATAGTCACACCGTCAGACATATCCTAACCTGTTCCCAAACTGTATCAACAAAATTTCTATAAATACAGTTTTTATTAATCAAATCCATCAAGATTCATTCGTGATAGCCATTTTCTACTGAAATATTGTTTTTTTATTTATTTATTTATTTTATTTATTAGGTCTTCTTTATACAGGGTAACCCTTTCAATAATGAAATTGATCTTCCAAGGGGCCCTGTACTTTAATGATTATATTGATTTACGAGACAAGTTAATTTCGGAAGTAAACATGAGGATTGTATTGAATTGTTGGTTTAGAAACTTAGAGAGTGAATAAACATACATGAATTTAGAATGATGAGCAATGTTGCAATTAATGTTACAAATTAATGAGCATCGTTTACTTCTCATGTGATTCAGGAATTTGATACTTATTCATATTACATTTGGGAATATGTATTTCCGATGGATACGCATAATAAATGATTTATTGGCAGTTTAATTGAGTTTCTCTGCTATATTATTTTATAGTCTGAAACTGTATATGAACATTACATACTTGCGGGTTTACTTGTTGATGTATAAAATGAATTACTTGATGTTAAGATATTTTGATGACGATCGTGAAACGTTAGGAACAGAAATTCTTAATGAGTATTAAAACGTTGTCAACGTTTACCTCTTTCTGTTTAGTAATAGAAAATGTTTTACAATACTGAAGTATTAGAAACATATTTGGTAATGTTTTTGATTCCCTAATGATTATTTATAATGTTCTAAACATTTTCCTCTTTCTGTCAAGCAATAGAAGATATTTTATAATACTTTAGTAATAGAAATATATTTGGTAATGTTTGTAATTTCGTAATGATTGTTTACAAAGATCTAAACATTTTCTGTTTCTGTTTAGTAATAAAACATATTTTATAATACTTTTAGAACTAGAAACATATTTCGTAATGCTTGTAATTACGTAACGATTATTATTTAAACGTTCCAAAAAAATTTCTTGTTTCTGCTTTGTTTATCTCAACAGGAATTACTTAAACTACCTGACAGAGGAGATCAAAGAACCAACCAAGTAATTATGAAATTTTCACATTTGTCAGGGGATTAATTACAGAATGTATGTTTTGAGTAATTAATTTCCACTCCAATTTCTGGTGAGAACGCCTTTAAAGACTTTTGAATGTGTGGAGTATTAGCAGTCCGGCGCACAGTTTCCGAGAGTAAAGATATTACAGGAAATCCACAAAGTTTAGGAAGAATAAACAGAATTTTGTCTAAAAACAACAACGACCAATAGGTGTAACTTCTTAGCTTTTTTATTTTATTTTTCTCCATTTTGTGTTAGCGTTTAGCTCGTCTCTAGATGTTTATTGTTCCACAATCGTACCAAATTTGTTGAAGAATCTTCCTTTTTATTGATAAATTATCCTGACCATCCAACGAGGATCGTAAATACCAAGCAGCAAAAAATGTTTGGGTCAATAAGCATATGCGTACATCGGCTCGTTACAAGGGCCGGTACAAGGTTGCTCAATAAGAATGAGGAGCAATGAATCCCAAATACAAGAACTAAACAAGAAGAACATTGTTGCTTAGGGAATTTTGGAGTGGATCATGACCCCTAACGTATCTGTCAGTAATTTTAATTTGATGAAGACAAATTTATCATTGGCATTTGACAATTCTGTGAAAAGCGGGAAATAAAACTTATTTGATTATTTCTTTACGTGATATTAGAGCGAAAACTTTGACGGAACATTGTGGAAATTTACTCTTTCCTGAATAAACATTTTTACTTGAAAGTACATTGAAAGACTGCCCTTTTTTCTATATCCAAGAGTGACATGGAGCTTGATGATTATTTGATTATTTCTTCCGTTTAAATCGATGTGTTCAGTTTGCGTTAATTTGGTTTTATTCTCCATAAACTAAAACACAACCCATTTCTTTTTCAACTCTTGCAGAAATCTTCCACGTGGTATCATGATCTCCCTCCCAATGGTCACGATCATCTACGTCCTGGCTAACGTCGCCTACTTCGCCGTTTTGTCGCCAGAAGAGCTTGCTGCATCCAACGCTGTGGCAGTGGTAAGTTATGTTGCTTTCTTGCGATAGTCAACGACATTAGCGTGTTTCCGAAATCGGTAGACGGAGGCATGTGAACGGTAGAAAATAAGTACGCATGTGATGTGCGCTATAAACGATGCGCAGATCAGATGCGCTCTCGTTTTCAAACGTTCACAGGCTTCCGTCCACCAACTTCGAAAACACCCAAATATTATCTAATGAAATCATGATTAATCGTGATTATTGTGAAGAGAAAAAAAGCGCGGCGGTAGTTTTCAATCTGCTCGATCTAGACAAAGGCTGTCGAACTTTATATCTAATATTCTGATTCATCGGGAGAGTCATTTAAAAAGAATCTCCGAAAAAAAATGGTTGGTTGATGTCGGGTATGTCTTACAACCACGATAAATATAATTTGGTAAGATTGCGGTCATGCAGTGAAGGGGAGTGTTACTGAGCGGCGACCGGGCGTTAGCGATCGTAGCGAATTTTGGATTTCGCCGGTTCGTAAATGTTCGTTCAAAATTTGCAAGAAATATCGCCAATGGATTGTTCGTTACAAGGATTTTTTTTTTTAATTCAAGAGGCCCTCAAGCATTAAGCCCCGGTCACATAAGACCCCGGAAGCAACACGATTCACCCCGACTGTTGTTCGGAGGCACTTAACTGTGAATTAACAAAGAGTCGGGGTGAATGGTGTTGTTTCAGGGGTCCTATGTGACCGGGGCTTTAGCAAACGGTCGTAACGCGGTAACATTTTGTTCCGACTTATACTTCCCAAGCACTTTGTTTGTCGCTTCGCAAAATATCAATTTAACCATTTTTTAAAAGCATAACCATCGTGAAGTACATTAATTCTGTTGTCAAAACTTTTTTCCTTTATCGTTCATCTTCAATTCCAATTTCAATATTCTAGGTGATTCTTGTCATTTTAATTGAAAAACAATACTCAAGACATGCTCACTCATCGTAAAAACCTTGTTTTCAGACGTTCGGGAAGAAGGTGTTTGGTCGAATGTCTTGGATCATGCCGGTCTCTGTTGCCATGTCAACATTCGGCGGTGTCAATGGCGGCTTCCTCTCGTTATCTCGGTAAGGACTTTCAACATTATTGATGAAATATTATCTATGAAATATAAATACTTTAAGTAACGATTGTCCATCAAGAATCATGCGTTTCGCTAAACCATTTGCTGGATTTCCAATCATTGATGTTTTGGTTTAAACACGAGATAATCTATTTCCGTAAATTTAAGAGTGACATGAGACAATAGCTCCGAACGTCATGTATTGAACTGTGCGGACATGAGAATAACAAATCGGTTACGATTTTAATAGCATTACAAAGGAGCATTGAATTGGCTTGCGACTTAATTTTACGGAAATAGATTATATGTGTTTTTAGATAATCATGGCAATTAAGGTAATGGTTCGTGGCAACGTTGTGATGTTTAAAATGGAAATTGATATTATGCATGTGATTGCGACCTTTTCAAGAAGTTGTGCTGGAATTTCAATTCGGTCAAGTCGATTCAAATATTTGTAAAGTTTTTTTTAGACAAAAAAAGTTGAAACGTCCGTCGAACATAGCGCACTGTTAGTCATATTTCCATTTTCTTTCCATTTTATCAATGTTTTACCTACGCACTGACTTGCTCCAGAACAGCTTTAGCTGATGAAAGTGTCTCCGTGTTAAATCAATAATAATTCAATTTTTTTCATGAGTAGAATCGTTTTAACGAATCATGTAATTGAATGCTAAAATGCTTAAAAACCCTCATTTTTTACAAACAGGTTATTTTTTGTTGGTGCCCGTGAGGGTCAGCTCCCCGAGTGGTTAGCCATGATCCAAGTCAGCCGAAAAACTCCGATGCCTTCACTTGTATTCACGGTAAGAAGTTTATTTATTTGTTATTCAATGAATTAGATGATCAGAACAAGACGGGTTTTTTTTTGACGTTCTGGGCGGCGTTTCACCACAAGTTACCAAATATTTTAAGTACGACTTTCCACACAACTGGTATCAGTTCTTGTGCTGAATGATCGAGGATCGCACGCGTTAAACTCGTTAACGTACTCCAGTCGTCCATTAGTTCAAGAACGATTTGATGAAACACCGCCCAGGTCCACTTCGGACACAATTAATCCACCAAGCAATGGAAGTAGCGAAATTATGTTTACAGTAATCAAAACAAACAGAAAGCCAAAGATTTTTTTAAATCAGTCCAGAAAATTTGGAGACTATCAGTTTAGAACTTTACATGATATTAGAGCGAATACTTTGACGGAACATTGTGGAAATTTACTCTTTCCTGAATTAACATTTTTACTTGAAAGTACATTGAAAGAATGCCTTTGTGATATCCAAAAATGACATGAACTTCTGTAGAGTTTGCTGGATGTCCTGTCATACGCTTGTAATGTTTTATGTGGAAGTTACGCAACGACTTTGTTGATGTAAAAAAAAGTAAAGAGATCACGACATGCCTTTGATTCGGTGACGTCAGAAGAAAGCAGTCCTCTGAGATTTGGAATGTCTGTAAAATCTCAAATTGTATCACTTTCGTTGCCTCATGTCGTGTTTAAAATATCGAGATTTTGATTTTGATTCGCATTCGATATATTCTACTTATCATATATTCAAGAAGGGTTTCCGTATTATGACTTTGCCAAAAATTACTCTTTTTCAGGTATGATTGAATTCAACTTGTTTGTTATAAGTAATGTTGAGTATTCTTTCTGTTAACGACATATTTGATGGTGATAATTTGTTATGTATTAGTGAATGACGCTTTTTTTTTCGATTTCGCGATAATGACTTTTCTCTAGACGCACTTATATTCAATTTGTTTGTGGCGGGAAGGGGAAATGTGGAAAGCTCTTATCCAACGATTGCTTTGATGATGATGATTTGTATTTTATTTGTAAGTTATATCTTCTGTCTTGATTTCGCGATGATGACACCAATGAATTAGCACTAGTAGAACTTAATTCCTTGATGACACTTAGGTGAGTTGTACGAGAACTCCGCAGCTTGCTCTAAATGTAACTTCAGACAATTCCGTAAGGCACAGAATAAATCGTAATAACTCAGGGTAAATCGTAATAATAGTTCTTGCGAAACTCGCCATGAAATCGCATATGTTTTCAAAATTGCGGAACCTGTTCAAACATTGTATTTACCCGAAGTAGGCTTATCCTTGGGAAGGCTGCTGGAGAGTCAATTTAGGACGGGAAATGAAGAATTTTTTTTTCTGATACCTCTTCTGTAAAGACGAAAAAATGGTCTTCTATTTTAAAGCAATTCTTTGTTATGACTTGACGATAATAACGTAAGTTAATTTTTTTTGTAACTTATTTGTGATGGGGAATGTGGAATAATGCTTTTGCAACTTCTGTCATAACATCGGCGGATCATTTTGACAAAAGCGCTGAATTAAATATTTAGAGGATAATTTCAAGAGTAAATCAGAGTGGTATTGTGGTGAGTATTTTGTTTTGATAACCTTTCAGACCCGTCATGTCTTTGGGTTGCCGCGACAGATGCCAACTTAGATATATATTATTTTTTTTTTTAATTTCCGAGTAACAGGACTCTTTTTATATTTTCTTCCTACCAAAATAGCCGGAAAGCTATTTAAGAGCGCACGGGATCTATTTTGTATGATTTTCGCCCTTTTCTCCGTATTTTTAACGCAGCATTAAAATAGCGTTTGTCAAAATTTATTTAAGTGATTTTTGCAGCAGTTTATGAACAATGAGAATTTGGGATCACGATAATATAACATGTTTTTCTAATCCTGTTTCTTGTTCCGTACGTCAATGCGTAGTGTCAGCGTATCAAATATTCATGTCAAGTTTATCTTGTCACCTGTTCGGCTCGGGCAGATAATTACTTGCGTGTATAAACAGGATTATAGACAACGTAAACCCAATGTTCGTCACATTTTAAATACACACCATGGCCATGAGCGTAGAAATGCGGAGTACAGACGCTTGGCTAACACTAACATGTGCGTACGTCGACACAATAAAATGCCTAACATCAGTCTTCTTTCGTATTTCTTCATTTCATTACCGGTGAACCGACTTTGGCCAGTGAAGTAAATGTGTGAACATCTTTATTACTGTATTAGCGATTCGATGCATTACATCACGTAATCAAGATTAGCGCCATCTGCCCCGTTTATTAATAATTATACCGCTGATAATTAAGAACAACGTGTGAGAGAAGTATATTAAGCTTTGATGTTAGATACTCTAGTGCAAAGGTAATGGTAGCGATCTTATTCTTTATACGGGATGAATTTCGATTTGGGGAATTGGGGAAAATCTTTTTTTTTCAATAGTTCGTGAAAACATGCCGAAACTGACAAATATGTGGATCATTCTCCAATTTTTTTAACATGAGATGCACGTCAATAAGTACCTCGTAAATGTTGCTGTGTATCTTATATATCACTTGAGATTAATTTCAAAGTGGCACATTAAGACAATTAATGACGGTGCCGTGAAGACTTAATTAAGAAAGAGAACAAATTGCGTCGTCGCAAAGCTGAACAAGATTGCGAAGCTCAGTTGTGATTGATATGTTTACGGCAACCGAGCACGATATTTTTGTGACTGGGGATTTTACAAAATGGCGCCAACTTGCGGCGAATATGTCTGAAATAAATACTGTATCCAGATTTGTGACAATCTGCCCACCTTTTTTTACTTTTTGTATGGGATTTTTTGTCGAGACTTTTATATTTTTTACGAATTATCGCACCTTTTAATCGCTTTCTGAAGAGCAATATGATTTATGGATACTTAACATGTTTCATACTTCGTTTGCAAGAGTCAACAGTAGACATAATTCACATTTTCTTTCATTATAAATGAATTTCATTGTTTCGTACTGATTAAATATTTTGGAGAAATAGTTCTGCATTTTGTACCCATTTATCGTTCGTCTTCAGATTCGCTATTTTTTCCTATTACTCACATTAAGTTTAACATTACTCAGTAGTCTGGATTAAAGAAAAAAAAGATAAGGTATAAAGATTTATATATTCATATAATATTCCTCAAAGACTATTGTAGAGGAAAGGAGAAACACGTAGGAACGCGGATAACTCAGAGTTCATAAATCGGAGATGTTTTCCTCAATATAAATCAATGTTTCACCCCTAGATAAACTTTGACGACATTAACAACCTATTTACACGACCTGAACAAGAAATACATAAATTGATCTTGAATTTTCCTAATGGCAATCACCTCGATTCAAGCACGGTTTGTTTCCAGAGATAACTAACAAACATCGATTATGCCGGTGTACCGCGTTGAAAAGACGAGCAATGAATACTAAATTTATATTCCGCGGTTAGTTAAATGAATAAAATGGGCGCACTCACGGCGGTTTGTAATCGATGTCGTTTTGTAGAAGGCCCTTCGAGCTGTCGGATCGCCGTTCATGCGGGACTTCGACCACGCGCTGGTTTTCGTCAGGGAAAGTTTTGAATTCCCGCGGCAGCATTCTTGCCGTTCAATACTCTGGGTAAACGAGAAGATGGCTTTTGAGCAATTTCCCCCGTCGAACCATCGATTGACCCCGGAGGACTTAAAATAATTGAAATCCACTTTTATTTGATGAAATATTGAATCCCCAAACTATCGGACCTACAATTTAATTTATTAATAATTCGTAATAAGTTACAAGTTTGTTATGTATTTATGTCATTGTAATCCTTCACAACATTTTGAGAACGAGTGAAGTAAGTCGATAAAACTACGTTATTTGAAAGCCTGAATAATTTGGAAGATAGAAATTAAAATACACCGCAGAGAAACAAACGAGCGTTTCCCGAAAATAAGTTAATGCAAGTCTTATTCTTGACCTATCAAGAGTAGGGCGCCCTCATGTTTTTATTTTATGTTTGTTCAATTACGGATGACTTCCTTGCACTTAAATCTCTCATTAAGAGTGGAAATTGTGTTTGTTTTTATGTATCGTTAGTTTATTCACAATATTTTTGCTAACAGTTGATGTATTCTCATCTAATTTTGCTCAAGATATATTGGACCTAAATTAAAAATGTGATGCTTTTAGAGGACAAAAAAATGAAAGTCATGTGGTGTTACTGAAAATAAGATTACCTGGTGTTTCTTTGTTTTTGTTTGACAAATTTTCCATATTGTCTGAATAATTTACCAAATTTAATTTCTTTTATGTGCTGTCTTTTTGTTTTGCTTTTTAAACCATTAGCAGCCCCCCCCCCCCCCCCATTTATCCTCGATTTCCCCAGGGTTTTTGTCAAAATCTGGACATTTATAGTATGATTGCCTTAATGAATAGCAAATTTATTTCCATATAAGAAATTATGATATTTTACTATTTACACAATTATATTTCAGCTGACAAATTAAATATCAGCAGTGCCATAATTCCGATTTTCATTAGTCAGTTGATTCATATTTCATGCTCTTACTTCAATATTTTCTTTCCATACAAATCTGATTTTATTCTTCTCATACAGTGTCCGATGTCCATCTTGTACGTGTTTTTACCATCGACTCTCTGCTCAACTACTTCATTCCTTATTAATGATCCATTTCATTTTTTACATTTTCATTCCTGCTGACTTATTGTCATAATTCCAGTTAAATCATATTTCATGGTCAATTTTTGTACGATGCCAATCTCATTTGATTTTTCTTTTCAGTGTCTGATGTCCATCTTGTATGTGTTTGTGCCTACCATCGACTCTGCTCAACCATTTCATTCCTTATAAATGATAATGATTCCATTTCATTTTTTACATTTTCATTCCTGCTGACATATTGTCATAAATTCCCATTGCTATATCATTGCATTCATATTTCCTCCTTGATTCCTTTTTTAACAATGGCGGTCTGTTTCTATTTTTCATCTGCAGTGTCTGATGTCAATCTTGTATGTGTTTGTGCCTACCATCGACTCTCTGCTCAACTACTTCAGCTTCATGACGTGGTTGTCGATCGGAGCTGCCGTCGCAGGTCAAATCTACCTCCGAATCACTCAGCCAAACTTGGAGAGACCAATCAAGGTAGGTCTAAGATCGTTATGGTGCTTTTAATTTTCCTCTCTCAAGGCAACCTTTACCTGTAAAAGTTTTATGTCATTAACAGAAGGGACAAAAGACAAAGCAACAATATCTATTTGAAGCATTTGCAAAACCCAGATGCGCCCCCAAAAATTTTGGACAAGAATTTGGGTGAAATTGGAAATTTCCCATGCATAATTGACCTTTACCTGTAAAGGTTATGGTCAAATCACTGTGAATAGGAGGGACAAAGGATTATGACAATATAAACAATGCTTATTGAAGCATTCACATGAGCTAAATACACCCAAAAGAAATTTCCCCACAGCAGAATATGACAGTTATCTTCCCAATTGTCAGCATTAGTTTCAATTTGTCTATAGTTAGAATTGTGTCAATGACAGTTTTTTAAACCAGCTAAATTTTCTAAAAGTAAATTCTGCATTTCCTACTACTTCATGATCAGATTAAGAAAAAAGAATGTTTCTCAATTTGTCCCTTTATTTCAATGATTCACAGTTTTTTTAAGAAGTCAAATTTTCAACAAGCCTTCCCTACACCTCTACTGGCATATTTAAAAAAAAATCTAATGATAATCTCTGAATATATTTTTTCCTTTATTCCTATCATCAACAGTTCCACATCCTCCTCCCGATCACCTTTGTCTTGGCATGCATCTTCTTGGTGATCATGGGAACGGTGGCCGCGCCCATGGATACATTAATAGGTCTCGCTATCACCCTGACGGGTTTCCCAGTCTACTTCCTCTGCGTGTGGTATAAGAAGAAACCAGACTTCATCATGAAAATGAACAGTAAGTATTTCTTAATCCCTTTATTTAGGTCTACTAGGAGGTGTTTCAACAAGTTACAAACTACTTTTAGATTGTTTGTTGTCAGACATGATGTGTGCAGGCACCACTATTTGGCAGCTCCACATCAAGCTCCTCCCTCTTCTTCACTATATATGTAATGTTTGATGTACGGCGCCTTAAAGCGTCATTGGTGATGGACCTGTGCGCCTCAAAAGAAATCACCATTATTGTTATTCTCGTGCTGGATGATTTGGAATCCTATAGCACTCACTAATGTACTCCAGTCATTCTTTCTTAAAGTCAACTTTAATAACAATTTGGCGAAATACTGCCCTCGTGTAATTTGATGGAATATGATGGAATTGTTTCATATTCTATGAAATCATTCTCCCATTTTCACTTTTTTAAAGAATATCTACGGTACTTTATAGCAATGACATGATTTTGTTCTTTGCTAAGAAGACATATTTCTCAAGTTTTCGCATTTTAGTTCTATCATGTACTTATTATTCTGTCAACCATGAACTTTTATTATTCTATTCTTTTGCAGAGAAAATCACAGTCTTCGTGCAGAAGTTATTCGTCGTCGTCAGTGAGGAAAAAGAGTTGTGATACATACCTTCCGATGCGGACTTGAACTCTATAAAATGAAAAAGAAAAAAAAAAAGCTCTGAAAAAAAATCTCATAGAAATAGACTAGCGCTCCCCTGGATGAACTTTTATTCTGTCAGCTGTTAGGGCAGAACAAGTGGTGAAGCATCAATGTTTAAAGCTGCAATAATGATGCGAGTTCCCAAGGCACCAGAGTGGCTTCTGTTTCGGGTTACAGACAGACGGATTGTGAAACTGGCGTACGTCACGTAAGAATGCTCGCTATGCTACCGTGTGACTACGTGATGAAGCATCAATGTTTAAAACTGCAATAATGATGCGAGTTTCCACGGCACCAAGGTAAATTCTGTTTCGAGTTCGGAAATAAGAGGCAGGCAGATGGATGTTTGAACTGGCGTACGTCACGTAAGAATGCTCGCTGTGTTACCGTGTGACTTCGTGATGAAGCATCCATGTTTAAAACTGCAATAATGATGCGAGTTCCCACGACACCAAGATAACTTCTGTTTCGTGTTCGGAAACACGAGGCAGGCAGACGGATGTTTGAACTGGTGTACGTCACGAAAGAATGCTCGCTATGCTGTGTGACCCAGGAAAACACCTTTGTCGAGATGCTCTATTTCAAGTTCACCAGACCAGGTCCCTTGTATTTGCAATATGCTTGAAAAAGAATTTTCTTTAAAAAGAATTTTCTTCTGAAATTTCAAACCAGAAGAATCATTAGTTTAACCTGCTTTAGGTCTTATAGGTTTGATATAGCTTTTAGATATGCTCTTCATACACCTGGGCACCGTAACATAAAAGCCTTCCAATCGAGCGTACAATTGATATCGATCGCAAGTCTATGGGAAAACATGTCTTTAAGTTTACGATTGATTACAACTTGTTTTTTGTTATGGGACGCTGGTGATATTCTGTAAAAGTTGTGAAACACTCATTCTCTGACAGATACCAAGGCTACATACATTAATGGAAGTGTTTTCCAATTAAAAGATTCTCTTCATATACCTGGCATTGTTCTGTTCACGTTTTCAAACAGTGATTCTGTGACAGATACCATAGCTCCATACAGAGATGGGAGAACTCTCCTTTCAATCAAAGCTAAAGATTACATTGGATAAGTCAGTGCTGACTAATCTGCCACTGCGGCAAGCTTCATGAAGTACCCTCAGGGTGTTGATGTACAGATGCAATGTAACATCTCGAATACTGACATTTCCCTGAGCTTTTGAGCTACAGATTCAAACATTAGATTTTATTTTTCAATTTTTTCACCCAAACACGAGCTTTCCAGGGCATCGGGTTTAAATCATTTGGACGGGGTGTATTTCATGAATAGTTCATAACTGAAGAATTAATCAGCACTGACTTATCTTATGAAAACTTGTAGTTTCTTTTTGGTACTGTCTCTGTTACTTACTCTGGTAACTGTCTGAGAACGACAGCTTGTAGCCTCTAAATTTAGAGCTTTGAAATTGCAGAGAAAACTCGCATGATCTCATGTGCTCAAACATCTATCCCAAAGTAGAAAGGGATTCTATTTGTCTACCAGGATGTATCGGTAGATAAGAAAGGTGGTATTTGTTCACGTTGTAGGTATATCTTTTGTGATGATTTGATAGTCATACAAACATTTGATAAGTTTATGAACGTTTCATGTGAAGATAACATACAATTATCAATGGGATTCTTCAAACAAAATGAATGTTTGCATCTAGATAAGCAATGTAATCCCCCTCCTTGAAAAAAATTAAAAAAAAAAAGTTTGCTAGAGAAAATGATAAAAAAAAATGATAAGAGAATATTTTTATAAGAAATATCCCTTGTTGCTAGAAATAGATTAGCAAAAGGATGACTTAGCAGCATTGAATGATCTATAGTTTATGCAGTAGAACCATTTTATTTTTTATTTCAATCTCAGATGATGAAATTAGAATTCGCTTGATTGTTGAGTATATTTTTTGTGTGGCCTTTTCTTTGGCAGTGTGAAATACAGCTCTGGGAAAATACTAACCAAGATGATTTTTAAAGGAATTTACCACAATTAGGCAGGTTTTCTAATAGGTGCAAATTTTACGCATTCTCTATAAACAAAGTTTGTTCTTGACAACCCAAAAGCTTGCCATAGGATAACCCGACAGAGCAACAAGCAAATGTATGCAAACTGAATTCCAAGTATTGTAGCCCAATTGCGACTAACATGTCTAAGGAATACCATGTCACTTAGTTTGCTGCAAGAAACATGCATAAATTTGAATCTATTAGTAAACCGGCCTATTAAACATGGCAATTACAGAAATGGATTCATCTCATCATTTGCAATTATTTCGTCTTTAGCCATGATATTTGGAGATTTATGCAAGTGATTTTATTTTGGGGTCTAAGAACTGTGATATGTCTAGTCTTCCAAACTGTTTTTTCTAGAATTTTCACAAAGATTTATTCTTTCAGGTATGATTTCTAAACATTGATGATACTTCATAAATGCCTTGTAAATAGCAAATTAATTAAAAAAAGAGCACCGTTGATGAATTTGCTTTTATCATTCCAATCTATTTATTCTTGAATGGCCTGATATAAAGGCAGTCCATCCTTTGATGTAAATATTTTGCATCCAGCTCTACATTTTTCCATCCTCAAGTCTATACTTTTTTTCAGAAATATTCAGCATTAGTCCCAGTAATGTATATTGGTGTTGCACTAGTATTCAAGACAATAAATCCAAGAAAATTGATCTATTGATTATGTTTATATCGGCTTGAGATCCATTTTGAGTTACTCCTTTGCAGGAATACTAGAGATGCCAACCATTATGGAATATGCATGAGATTAGAAATTAATCATGTGAGTAGCTGAACTTGTGTACCAAACTTTTCTTTGAAAAAAAAGCATGGCAACAAAGACCTTTAAGTTAGTCATTCATGTTGATCGGGGTGAATAGCAACACAGGTGAACCAAATGTATCCTCCTGAAACAAAGCATGGCAACAAATACTTTAAATCTATCATTTCTGTAGGTCAGGGTGTAAGGACAAACAGCCGAACCAAATGTTTTCTCAAGTAAGAAAGCACGGTAATAAGGGTCTCTTAATCATTCATTCATAGAAATGAAAAACCGAACAGCTGAACCAAATTTGTTCTCATCTTAGAATGAATACCTTTTCTATGGCGTTCATTTGGGAAGTAACACTGAACATACTGGTACATTAGAATGCAATAATCAATATTTTGTAATGGTTGGCACTCCTAGGGGGTGTTGCTCAAAAGTTGCAATTGATCGCAAGTTGCAGTTGATCGGAACGCGCCAATCAAAATCATTGTTTCATGCACGTCTTTTTTAATGCGCAATACCGTGCGCAAATAAAAATGCGCGTTACAATTGGCAAAGTTGCAGTTGATTTGCAGTTGATTTTGAGCAACACCCCAATAGAGTCAAAAGGTTGTACTTCTCAGAAATTATTTCCTAGACTAGTAATGTAATTGTTTGCTCAAATAAACGCACCTTATTTTTTATATGAAAAACACGTGAACTTGAATACGGCCTTATGATATAGTACTTCTTATACAGGGTCTTACTATTTGAAGAAGTGTTTCTTTGAGGTCGCTATTGCTTATAAACTTGTGCTTCTTTCCTCTATTAATATTTATGATGTAATGGCTAGAAGCTGTATTTGCCATATCTTACCAGAATAAGGGTTAAGGATCCAAGTTTGTCAATCTAAGGGGGTGTTGCTCAAAGGTTGCAATTGATCGTAAGTTGCAGTTGATCGGTACGCGCCAATCAAAATCATTGTTTCATGTGCGTCTTATTAAATGCGCACACCACGGGCGAATGAAAATGCGCGTTACATTTTGCAAAGTTGCAGTTGATTAGCAGTTGATTTTGAGCAACACCCCCTAATACTTTTCGAGTAGATCTTATTAATGTTTGGTAAGATACTATGAAGGTATATGTACTATGCTTTTCATCTTGATGAAGTTTTCACCAATTTCTGGGACTGGAAATTTGATCAGGAGTTGGATCAATCAATCAGTAAATAAATAGATTAGGGGCTGTATTACTTTGATGATGTTGCTTCAAATTTGCAATTGATCGCAAATAAATTGAAAATCTGTTGCAAATTGAAACACATATTTTCATTGGTGTAAAGTCTGCACTCTTGAAAAGAAGCGCATAAAACAAGGTTTTTGATTGGTGCATGCCAATCAACAGCAGCTTGCAATTGATTGCAGCTTTCCAGCAACACTCATAAGTGCATGATAATCTTATGTTATAAATATACATGTATGTTATAAATATGAATTGTCAATAAGAGGATATTGATGAAGAAGGAGAAGAAGCAATTTACTGAAATATGACAAGTTTTGTTTGAAAATGTGATTATTTTATATTTTGATGTTTGTACCATGCAATAGATATTGAATTATATTTGAATAGCCAGAAGCTTGTTTGTGAAGTTCATCACAAAAGTGACTTAACCCTTTCAAAATATGTCATTATTTCAATGCATGCACTCATAGAGGGAGTATGTAGAATAGTGCTCAGTTATTTGGGGAAATTTATGCAGTAACAAATACGTACATTCCCTGGAAAGTGCAATAATTATCTGAATAATGGCCTATTTGTAAAGAGTTTATAATTTTTATCACTTTTGTGAGGAACCTGTCCCACAACAGGCATATCATGGTTATCATTTTTATTTCAAATTGAGCCATGGAAAGATATGAAATGGTTATTGTAAATAGATGGGGAGAGTTTAAGAAAATGTAAAATGTTTTGCAAGTTGTACATAGTTATTTTATGTTGCTAGCATGTACATGGTAGTGTAAATATACTAGAAAATGGTAGAAATAAGCGCAGAAATCTGAAAATCAAAAGCATGTCTAATTTCAATTTTGTTGGTTCCTTTTCTTTTAATATGTAGTATATTATTTATTTATATCATTTTGTTATATTTATGCCTTAAGTACATCTGCATTAGGTTATTTGTTGAGTGGTGTGCTACAGCTATCACTGTTTTTCTTGTGATATCGTATGTAAATTCCTTTCGCTCGCAAATTTATAAACTGCTTGGTTGAAGTTTAAAAAAAAAAGTTGTATTGGCAGGGCTGAAAGAACCTTTTGTAAAGATCAACTTGAGCAACTAAAGTTCAAGATTCGCTCTTGTTATCTTCATCTATTATTTTGGGTTTTTCTTCAGAGGATTCAAGAGAGGTTTAGCCGGGAAATAATGAAGGAAACTATGCCTTGAAATTTCTGTATTATTAAGCGGACATGTATTACCTATTTATTATTTAGAAGTCAATTTGACCATATTGTTTTTATTACTGGTGCTGACTATGGACTTATTGGAGGAATACATCGCTGAAAATATTGGTAAATATATTCATGTCTCATAAAATACGCATTTAAACGTTCATGAATTTTTTTTAAAACATCTATAGCAAAATGTACACTAAAAGCAGGCCCTTGCTAGAAACATTGAAGATATTTTCCGAAATTTTTGTTAACAATATGCTTTAAATGATTTTGGTTCTCTACTATTCCATTTCAAATCCTAGGTATATATGTGAATGCAGAGGTCATTGTTCTAATTTACACATAATTTCTAGAATATGTTTGATTGTTTTTTATTTTTCCGGCGTGCAAATTTTGAAGATTGCTGTTCTCCTATGTATATAGATATTTTCGTTCGACAATGCATGATGCTTATGTATGATTATGTGTGTACACCTGAGAAAATCTGTTCAAAACCATTGGTCCAACTTAGTTTGGACATGTAATACTTGCGTTTTCTGTCATCATTGGTTGAGGAAGGGGAATGTTTTAGTCTTTTCATTATGCAACAGTTCATTTGACAGGCTAGATGACCATTTTGCGAACTTCTGGTGCAAAATTCTTCCTCAAGTCAATTTAGGCAGAGGTTATGCTTGTGAATTATTTGGATTAAGTTTGCTTTTATTGAAACACATTGCCCCGTATTCCGATAGCTGGGTTTAACTCAAGTTGGGACTAAGCCATTGTTATTTAGGCATTGGCTATTCGAAAGTTAAACCAATTATGACAATGATTTAGACCTTGGTTAAGTTAAAAACTTTCGTAATATGGATCCCAGTCTTTTCTTGGTTTGTTTGTATTTTTACTGTCGTTATCGTGTTTTGATTCCTTTCTAAATCCCAACCATGTTCACCAAGATGATTTGATTTCTCCTGATTATACGAATACACGCAATCATATTACGCCTCCACTTGGTATTGCAATCACCAAGCATGTAACTTATCAACATTTGAAGAAATTCTGGTTTTGAACACAATGTCTTCTATGTTTTGTTGCTTTATTTTCATGTACAGCAGAGATTTTGGTTCTTTGGCATGTCTAAACTTTTATAAATATGAGTCAAATACCATTTGCGTTTGTTCGATACTGTGTACTATACATTATTCAATAAAATAATACTTCTCGAAGTTGAGCCAGTGTTATTATTCTGTTCATGTATGTATTGATACTCTCTTCTTTTCTATATATCGTCTGTGTTTTCACGAAATGATGGTAGCAAATGGAAAGTGTTGCATGAAGACGAAGAAATCCTGACATAGCACCAATTCAAGGGGTATCCTTTTGAAATAAGCATTCTTAAAAAGAAAACAAACGTTTTCGATGAACGTGTATATCACATGTTTCTTGCAACAGTTCCCTTTGGCTACTGTCCCTTTGTGAAGACATCAACAGGCTTTCGCTTTCCGAACAACGCGAGTGTATCAGCCAAAATTCAACTAGCCATGCACGTTCTTTGCCTAACATATCACCGTTCTCCTTTGTCTCATGGTAGCCCAAGCTATAGATCAATGAATGAAGATGGTTTCGCGATCGCTGATTGACAGAGCTATATTGTCTAGCGACATGTACTGGGCGTACTCGCCAGACAACGGATCTGGATTTGTGGACAACGGCCGATTGTCTGTTTGGCACACGAAATTTGCACTGCGTTGTTCTGAATGGACTTGCGAAAACCCAATATTGATTGTATAGTGCACTGTAAATTCGCTGAATGGACATCTGGATAGTTTTAAGCCCCGGTCACATAGAGCCCCAGAAGAAACACGATTCAACACGACTCTTCGTTCGGAAGCAGTTAACTGTGAATTACCAAAGAGTCGTGTTGAATCGTGTTGCTTCCGGGGTCCTATGTGACCGGGGCCTATGTTAACACCGCTGATGTTATTCCATACCGCACGGTATATATACATCGGACAAGACCAGTTGGTGTCACCGTAAGCAGAAGGGACAAAGGTTTTTGGACAAAGGGAACAACTTTATTCAAGCATTCGCAATAGCTAGATACACACACCAGACATTTCACTCTCTCTTATTCTGTGGAAATGCCAATCAGGCGCCGCACGATGAAAGAGGAAGGTACAATTTCTGTGTGTATCTAGCTATTGTGAACGCCTGAATGAAGTTGTTTACATTGTCCAAAATCCTCTGTCTGATCTGTTCACAGTACGTTTTTGCAGTGCATGAATGAAAGCACAATTTCTCACATCTTATACTTCTGCAAAATGTCGAATATAAGATCAGCTATGCAGTATTCAAATTTATATTTCATCAAATACAAAACATGGCGAGATGTGATATTTATATAATATTGGATGGCAATGAATGGCATACCAGGGAATATTGCACGAGTTAGGGTAATATTGCACGAATCGAAGATGAGTGCAGTATTCAATATTACATTCTTCATGAATGTAAGCCATTCAATATAATTATTATCTATATGAGAGTTCAACATATAATCACTGCTGTTGCGCATGCTAAAGAAATATGGCGTAATGGGAGCGTCGTGGTGTAGTGGTTCGGACTCTCGCCTCTTAACAAGAAGGTCGGTGGTTCGAATCTCTCCCAGGGCGTTAATTTCCTTCAGCAAGAAATTTACCCATAGTGTGCTGCACTCAACCCAGGTGAGGTGAATGGGTAACAGCAGGAATTTATATTCTTCTAAATACAGAAGCGCCTACATGGCAGCTATGCTATGGCCGGGTAATAATATTAGATAATTTGTCTCGCGCCTCTCAATAGGTGACTAGAGAGATGGCTTGTTTAAATGCTTTTTATTATTATTATTATTAATATTGCACGGGTAAAAAGTCTCATATAGATAATAATTGATTATGTTGCATTGCTGAAGAGTTCACTGGGATTCCTGACAAAACGCACAATTTGATATCTCCGCCTCTATCTTGAAATACGTCCAAATATAAAAACGCCTTAAAGAAATACACTACAATACAGTCAGAAATAAACACAACTCCTGTTATCATAATTCCATTATTGATAATAATATTTGCAGTAAAAAACAACCAGTAGTGTATTAACGACGGAATAATTTCTCAACCATGTCAATAAGGTTATCAAAATGCAGTTTGACAAATGCATATAATCAAAGGTAAAGTGTTTGATAAAGGAATTCTAGATACGTAAATATAAATACACACAGAGACAACGTGCGTCATGCATGAGGCGGTGTCGTTAATGAAGGGAAAATAAATTTGTTAAATCATTCATGCCAGGCTGACACTTGCACGTTTTCGTGGCACGCACTGGCCAGTGTGCAAACTAGTCATGAACTGAAGTGAAGCGTGCGCAAACTCGTCGTGACTGCATGCCATATCGGGATGAGAATTTTGAAATCTTCAAAATTTCGTGATCGGGTCGTACACTATGTGGAATTCGTCGGGACAATGCGGCATGATACGTGCCAATGGGTTGCAGTGCGAGTCATGCAACGGCTGTCACGAACTGTAGCAAATAGCCTCATAGTCATCCATACCAAGTGTCGATGTTATCCCGGAGACACAGCAGAATCGCGACACCGTACAGATTGCGCAAACTCGTCGTGCCAATGCGGGAAGTGCGCAAACTATGCACAAGCGATAGTTCGTGTCGATGTGGACACAGATTTGCACGCATCCATGAAATTTTCGCAAACTCATTGTGAACTATGATTGAACTAATCGTGAACAATGCGGAAACCTCCCAGTTCGTGTCCCCAAAATGACACGACTTGCCACGGCAAAATCGTGCAAGTGTCAGTCTGGCTTAAAACTCTTATTTAAAACGGTATTCTACTAAAAGTGTGCTGATTTTGCACGCCAAGTATGCTTACAGGTGCTGCGCTCAAAATGCAAATATTTATCTGCACAAACCAGTTCTGGTGTCAAAATAGCTGTTAATTTTTGTTCAGATAGGTCCTGGAGAAAGATAATGGTGGATAATAATAATAATAATAGACAACATTTATAATGCACTTCATATATATGCAAAAGTTTCAAAGCGCAAGAAGAAAATAGAATGTTAATACATGATTGGGTGTTGGCGATTTGATACATAAAATTCATCCGATTCTTTTTCTGAACACTCGTCTGAAAACTAAGTATAATGTTTAATATGTTGTCAGCTTTATATCGGATACAAGTAACAAATTGGTTTCACATCGTCGAAAATCTTCAAAGACTACTACGACGCGACACGATGTCATTGCGACTCGGTGCCGATTCCGCTTTCTCTTACGACGTGAAAGCTTAATTGCAGTAGCTCTATTCTGTTTTCCCGATCTAATTACGCTTTCTTGATACTAAAATCGAATCGCAGACTGATCGTAAGATGTGCGATGGACTACGACCATTCTATTGCAACAGCCCTCACTTCACGATGCAAATACGAATCGAAAATCATTCGAGGATACCATACGGAGATATCCCGCTGAAATAAAAATAACATTTAAGATTTGGGTGTTATCACGACAAACAGGAATATATACTTCTGAGATAAGAATAATTCAAGTTTACGTCACATTTACAATGTTATCAAGACAAACATAATGTCTTTGTCTCTATTGATTATGATAAACTAATCGTTTAATGAGAATGTTCAGATACTTTGATAATAAGTCTGGGAGTCATCGTTCTTTATATTTAACAAAAAGACAAAACAAAACAGAACAAAAACTGTAAGTGAACTTTCAGAAAAAGTGCGTCCAATGGGAAACGTAATTATTTTCATTTTTGCTGTATCATTCTTCATCTTTTTTTACATTTTCTTTCTCTTGGCATTTTCTTCTTTTCGTTGTTCATTCTCCACCTTCTTCTCCCTCTTCTCTTCTTTACCTTTCATCTTCTTATTCTTCTTCTTATTATTATCACCTTGTTCATGATTCTTTCTCTGTTTCTTCTTCGTTTTCTATACATCCTCCCATGATCTAAGCCAATATAGCATGAATAATTACGCACTAATCATTGATGGTTGGAGCGATAGACAATAAAAGTCACGGTGTAAAAACGAAGCAACTTAGTTTTTACATCCCAACTTTTATCACGGCAACTTAGGATGAAATTTATATGTGCTCGAGCAGTAAACAATACAATATGACAAACTGGCATCAATATTCATTCCCTTTATCATATTAAAAATGAAATACACTAAACCAGATCATTATCCTAACTTTGTATCTTCTTTAAAAACCGATCGGAGAAGTAAAGTTGTTACAGCCTGTCACGCCTCCGATCGGGGGGGGGGGGGGGGGTGCCCCTGAAGGACCACCCGCTAATTATAATTCCTTATCAAGTCGGCCCTGGTTTATTATTTGTTCAATGATAGATATGCAATATTGCTCAATTTAATCATTCTCAAATTCTCATTAACGACGCCGATGACTTTAGTGTACTTATAAATTACGTGTGATGTTCCACCGAGGATTATTCTGCTAAAACAGTGACCATTTCGTTCATCATATCGCCTAATATCTTGCTAATAGAGCGTCTCAGAGTGTTTTTTATTCTATTTTCATTGCCCAGAAGGAGAAAAGCAAGGAAATACATTCACTTAAAAAAGATGAATGTTTATTTTCTATTCATCACACGTCCCATTGGATTTGCAAAGGAGTTGTAAACACAACACATCGTATAGTACTAGTAATACTTGGACACGTTTGCATATGAAGTCAGCTTTTACTTTGAAGGGAGGTTATTACATCAGACATCTTCTAGAATACCGATGCCCATTCATCATTATCAATAAAGGTAGGTGATTTTATATACTATAATAGACGAATTATTTGTCGATACAATATGTAAACATTATAATTCTTCATATAAATTGTGATAGATGATTCTTTCATTATTATTTAAGGTTGAATAATCATTTCAATCACTGCCCTCTCCAGGACAGCGCCTACGCTTTTAGATTCAAGATTCAATGCCACAATCGGCTCAAACCACCCAAATACTCTTGACTCGTGTAATATAAATAATAATGTTCTAAACTTTGTTATGGACAAAGACCTTTTTATCATTCTGAAGTTTTGAATGAATGATGTAAAAGGCAATATTTACCAAAAAATTGATTAGTCATTTTTTCTCAACTTTGTTATGGCCGCGCTCAAACGACGTAGTTCGTGTATAATTTCATTTTGATCCAGCATACCTACCTACCTACCAGATCGGCTAAACTGCCGAGACCTAGTATGGATCCTCCAGTTACTCCTGTCCATCATGATATTTTTCAGTTCGTCTGACAAGCTTGATCCAAGCTGACACGATAGACTTCAATTAGGTTTACTTGTTGAATACAACTGGATACAACTGAAATGCACTTTGTAATATTTACGAATTACCAGTCAAAATAATCTATTTTCTCTTCGTGCATATTTCTGTTGTTATATTATATCATTGCTACAATAATTAACGTTTTATCCTTTTTTTATTGGAAATCAAATCTTTGTTTTGAATTTGCTCTTGTAAATACAACGGAAGATTAAAAACAATTTCCAATAATCAAAGAACTTTATGATAAGTCCATTTTTATGTGGATAATTCGATTATGTCCGATGTATGTCTCTAAAAACCTAAAACGGAATACCGAAATATTATGAATCAGAGTAACTTTCTGACTCTGTATGATTACACCCCACGAATGATGATCTGTTGTGTAATATTGCAATATAATTCTGTATTGATATGAACCCATAACTCATAGATTAATACAGTATGAAATTCATTTAAGTTCACTAAATCATGCATTTTGGTTCAATATCCGTCCCATTTTAGCCTGTGAGATGAAATATCCCTGATGAAAAGGCAAACGTAACACCAATTGATAAATCAGAGGACAAAGGTGAATTTACGTACTATACTAATCCATTCCTTTGAATTGAATAATGACCATGTATTAAAGGACTGTCGAATTCTTAGGCAAGAGTTTTGATTGTATGATAGTAAATCCACATTGTAAAGACTTTTGTCATATTGAGTATATATCTTTCACTTTGGTTCTCTAAAAAAGGAGATTAATTGAAAAATATGTAGACGTAAAGTCTTAACGAAAGGGGGTGGGTGGGTTCAAAACTTAATGGAAAGCGCTATTGAAGTTATCATTGTGGAATTCCTCAAGGCAGTCTGCTCGGTTCCTCACTATTTTTACACATCAGCCTGTGACATTAGTTTATAATTAATACGTGGATGATTTTTAAGAAGGCAAACAAATAGCCATTTACTCGAGGAAAGAATATAAATCCATGATGTAACGATTAGATGTTGAACAATATATAAAATTTTTTTTGGTCAAGATGGGATTTATATCATGATTGGAAATATCGTTGATGAATTCAGCATACTTTATGCTTAACTAGACAACCACCGGTACCTCTCATGGAGTTTGAACAAATGTCAAAATTTAGGCTATTTGCCCCTGGTGTATATTTCAATCTAGGATTTAACCAATTATAAATGAAATGTATTCACGACAATGTTCACCGACTACCTTTAATCATCCACCTGTCTTTCACAGAGAGCAATTCATTGGCAAGCAGGTAATTGACGCCAGGCCAACATCAAGTGGTCAGTAAACACACTCCTCCGCATCACGAAGATTTCTCCCCCCCCCCCCATCTCGACCGGAGTTGGTATCAACAACATCTTCTCCTTCAGAGCGAATGTACGGTGATTCAATCAAAAAGTGGATTTGAGACATAAATTGGTTTACACCTGCAAATTATTACTTTATAAATCTTGAACGACAGAACTTTTATACGAGATTATATCTACCATCTTCTGCATCTATATAAAGGCATTCAGGTGAATTAAGGTTGACATTTGGATGAAGCTTGCATTGTGCATTGTTGATGAATTCGGTACATTGACACAACATTCTAACTTTATGGACTGATTAAAAAAATTCGTTACAGATATACCTATAACATTATTTCAAATAATTGGAGGATTATTTACAATGTATGTATTGGAAGCGCTGTGCAGGGATCCTGGATAACGTTAATTGGAATTTGAGATTCAATTGAAATAATATATAATATATTGCTGACAGACATTCTTTGCCACGAATTACTGCCATAATTACATTTTCGGGAAGTCGAGATCCTGCATCAGATTCTCAGTCTTATACTGACCGTTCCGACAGACAGATCGATCAAATATTTAAATCGACAGACTAATTCAAAATGGTGGACATAGAGCATGATGGCGGGCACGAGCACGAGCTCCATCGGGAGCGCAGCAGGACGCAGACGATCCTCAGCGTCCTCTCGGCGACGTTCGGGCGAAGAGCTTCATCGACCGTGGTCCTGTCGCGTCGACTCGGGCTTGGCAGCACGGTGTCTTTTCTCATCGGCATCATGATCGGGACGGGTATCTTCGTCTCACCGAGGGGTGTCCTAAGCTACAGCGGGAGCTTCGGGGCTAGTCTCATCGTCTGGGCCCTGTGTGGAGTCGTTGCACTGATGGGTAAACAATAAATGTTTTTTTTTCCACAGAGAATTTGTCGAATGAATGACTAAATAATAATAATAACAATGATGATAATAATAATAATAATAATAATAATAATCGTCAACGTCTAATTTTACGACCCTGCCTACTAGCGAGGGATGGTTGCACGAACCAGTCGTAGCAATTTCATTGAAATAAATGCTATTGAAATAACACAAATTTAAGTGATATGCCATTGTACTTGACGCTATGTCGAGGTTTCTATATGTGTTCAAGCAGTGCCCTTCGTAGTTATAGGCTGGTTTGTAAAAACGCTGATCTCGGATACGCACTGACAATCAGTGTTTATCCGTATTGGGATAAATGGATAAGGCATTACCCAACCAAAAAATAATTCAATAATGAAAATCCGATGATTAGAGCAATTATTAAATGGATACCCCGTCGAAATGAATTAGAAAAAGGAATTCACGTATTAATGAAATGGTAACCATGGTAACTATGGTTTTATGCAGCTATCATGAAAACGGTAACAAATTTTCCTCACAGCGACTAATCAATGTAGATTTTACCTTTGCAGACTTTCGGTTGCTATTCTTATTAATTAATCTATTCATTTATTCATTCATTTATTAATTTACTTATTTAGTTTTTGTAATCGATCTATTAATTCATTCACTTATGTAGTTTTTTGTCCTGTATTTACTTCTTAATTTACTTACTCATTCAATAATTCATTTATTCATTTATTCATTCCTCCAAATCAAACCCATGGTGTTAATTTACTTCATTAAGAAATTCACCCTCATTGTGCTGCACTCAAACCAGATGAGGTAGATGCATGGGTAGCTGGCAGGCATATTCATTCCTTGAAATACCAAGTGCGTTGGTGTACGCCGGGCTAAAGCCAGGGTAATACTAATGCAAAGGGCCTTGAGCTCTTCACATAATGGATACGTGCGCTACATATATTACATCTATTAATATCATTATTATAGATTTCTTTAATTTGATTCATTTATCCATTTTCACAGGTGCCTTAACTTTTGCGGAGCTCGCGTTGATGTTTCCCAAATCCGGGGGAGACCACACCTATCTTCAGGAGACGTACGGTGACATGCTGGCCTACCTGCACGGCTGGGGTGCGGTGGTGATAGTAAGACCCATGTCCCTAGCCATTGTCAGTATAGTTCTCGGAGAATACATCATATATCCGTATTTCAGCGACATGTGTTATAAAGACGAACATATGGTTCGACTACATGCTGCTACATTTATCAGTAAGTGCCCATTTCTTTTGGATTTATCAGAATTAGATTTGATTTTTACAAAGATATCGATTTGATTTTGATTCTTTTGTAAAAGCACGCAGTCGTGTATCAGTGTACATGCAATGTTTCTAGTAAACTGGTCATATTCAGTATTCCGGGTTTTTTAAAAACAAATTTGATTTTAGAAAAATCCTAACTGGAAAAATGAAATATATTACAACAAAATCGGTCCAGCCAGTCTTAAGTTATGACTACTTATGTGGAAATGTGTCAGATCAAAGTATGACATATTTTGTGAAACCTGAGCTGAAATCTGTCTGGACAAGATAAAATATAATTGAAGAATAATTAAATAGAGTTGATCAGTTGTTTCACCAGACGTAGAACGTATGTAGAATAACGTTTCGGCTGCTGGGTACTTCTAGCCTTCATCAGACTATAATGAGCACAGACCTGGATGCCACAATTTTGATCTGACACGTGTCATTATTATTTGAAGATATTCATTATTTTTTGTTCATGCAATAATAATAATCTATACTTGAGTGAGATGGATTAATCCGGTAGAGTATCAATGTAATGCCAGACTGACACTTGCACAATTTTCTGGCACACATTAGCACGACTCAAGTTATGCAAGTGCGCAAACTAGACGTAAACTGGCGTGAAGTGTGCGCATCGTAACTGCTTGCCATGTCGGGACGAGAATTTTGAAACGTTCACAAATTCTGTTGACGACAAATTTTCGAGATCGGGTCATGAACTATGCAAGTGTTCGTGAACCAATCCGAACGATGTGGGAGGATGCTTGCCAGTGGCTGGCAGTGTGCGGCATCTATATTTAGTGTCGGTGCTATCCCGAAGATCCAGCAGGATCACGACACCGTCCGTATTACAAAACTCGTCGTGCCAATGCGGGAAGTGCGCAAAGTATGCGCACTTATTTGTGAACTCGTCATGAACTCGTCGTGAACATGAACTAATAAAAAACAGTGTGGAAGCCTCCCAGTTCGTGCCCCAAAATGGCACGACTTACCACGACAAAATTGTGACCAAAAGCCGTGCAAATGTCAGCCTGGCTCGGCTTAATTGAGACAGTCACAAAAATTAATCGTCATATGGGACTGGGTCAGCACAACATTTCAGGTTTGCAGAGGGTTTCAACGATCCCATCGGTTACCAACAGCTGTTGTTTAGAGCAATTACTATGCTTAAATGAGAGATGTTAACATCGTGATTTCTGTATTCAATTTAAAACATTTATTACGGTATGTATGAATATGGTCATGAAATCATGCTCGAGTTTGGATTATTTCTTAATATTTTTTTTCTTTATTTTCTCTTTCTTTTGTAGTATTTCTGGTTCTCGTTCATGGATCAGGAATCAAGATCATTAGCAAGGTGCAGGTAGTTTTCTCAGCCATCAAAGTCTTCACACTCGTCCTCATTATCATCAACGGTTTCATCAATATCGCACTCGGTATGAACATCGACATTTTTAAATATTTTGATTGACTGTCGAATCTATTAGCAGTATACGGAGTGTATTTGTAAATGTACTTTTTAACAATCATGTTAAAGATTCAGTTATTTGGATTTTTGATAATCCATTTAGTTTATAATAATTATGCACAATAGTCGAATGTATCATGTGCCTGGCATTTTAAAATCTGTTTTCTTCGACGATAGGCTGAGCACCGCCACTTTACGTTCATGGTGTCAAAATGCCTTGGGGCAAATTGAGAAAAGATTTTAAGCCCCGTTCACATAGGACCCCGGAAGCAACACGATTCACCCCGACTCGTTGTTCTGAGGCAGTTAACTGTGAATTAACAACGAGTCGGGGTGAATCGTGTTGCTTCCGGGGTCCTGTGTGACCGGGGCATTATTCAGTTTAGCCAACAAAATGTGTCTTGTTTGCCATAAATGTATACGTTTAGTTTAAGCATTTTGCGACATATTTTCTTTATGGGTTCAGGGGTGTCACGTATTTATACATTGATGTAAATGGCGGCGGTGTTGTTTATGGTGAATTGATGATGATATTGATGGTGATGGGGATAGTGATGACGATGACAGTGATGGTGATAATGATGATGATGGTGATGGTGGAGGTGGTGATGGTGGTGGTGGTGGTGATGGTTGAGCATGGTGATGAAGATAATGATGATTATATGGTGGTGGTGGCGGTGATTATTGTGATGATGATGATGATGATGATAATGATGATGTTGATGATAAGAATAATGATGATGATTATGATGGTAATGATTGTGGTGATGGTGATGGTGATGATGATAATGATGATGATGATGATGATGATGATGATGATGATGATAATGATGGTGGTGGTGGTGAAGGTGGTGGTGGTGGTGATGGTGGTGGTGATGTGTGCTGTTGATAATGTTGATGATGATGATGATGATGATGATGATGATGATGATGATGATGATGATGATGATGGTAGTAGTAGTAGTCAATGGCTACAGACTCTGCAGCTGAGAACTCGAGGCTTGGAGTATGTGCTTGCAGACTTGTAGAAAACCTACCTCTCATACTACATTAGAATATGAAATAAAGTTGTATTGATCTTTTAACTTCAGGTTACACAAGTTACTTAAATGTGGATACTTCATTCCGAGGCACTGATAAAAATGCCTTCTCCATTGGCATGGCATTCTACCAAGGAATGTTTGCTTACGAAGGATGGTGAGTTAAAAAAATCTATTTAATCCATTTACTCCTGAAAATGAGTAGAGTCTGCGCAAAGTCTATGGGAATTACAGAAATCAGTCGTTAGTGAGTTAAGTTTTCACCCATCTCAATGAAATCAAATAATCAAGTTATTACAAAGCAATTCATAATAAACCTCTGGGACCGCGCACCGCAGAGGCGGGGCATAGAACGTTGGGCAAAGGCCCCGGTCACATAGGACCCCGGAAGCAACACGATTCACCCCGACTAGTTGTTCTGAGGCAGTTTATTAGGCCCCGGTCACATAGGACCCCGGAAGCAACACGATTCACCCCGACTCGTTGTTCTGAGGCAGTTAATTAGGCACCGGTCACATAGGACCCCGGAAGCAACACGATTCACCCCGGCTCGTTGTTCTGTGGCACTTAACTGTAAATTAACAACGAGTTCACTAGTGGTCAAGAATATCTCCAACTTCTGGTACAGTTTTTTTCTATCGTATTGGATAAAAATTAACCAATAATTGGGTAAACAGTGTGTTGTCGAGTGTTGCGTATACAGTCCAACCTGTCTACAGAGGCCATGACCCCAAGGGAAACAGAAAAAGTGGCCTCTATAGACAGGTTTCACTGTATATACTTTAGCTCAACTTTTCTCAGTGTGTATATTAACAAACATGTTTTGAGCTGTGGACATGCGGCTGATTATATCAAATTATCTTATTATAAGGGTTTGACATTTGATGATAACGATGATACAAAGATAACTATAGATGACATATTAACATTTGATAATAGTCCTTGACCATGCACAAATTATAACAATAAATATTGCATATTGTATATCGCATGGAATATTAATCTTTAAAAAATATTGAAATTGAAATTGATTTATTAAACTTCATTGACAGAAAAAAATCAATATTCTGTTCACATAAAGGAAAATACATTGTCTTTTTGTCAATACGGGTTTTTAGCACCATTCATATACATGATATAGAAAATATTGAAACAACTTTACAACAGCCATCAGCTGAAGGAGCTAAACCAATTGAATAAAATTTAAATATATGATTTATTCTTAATTGTCAAATGCCGTGAGATCTAATTTTGTTAAATTAAATCATGCTAGAAATCAATTCAATGTAATCGAAAGTAATTCAATTTCTTTTAAATGATGAGATGACTGTAATTATCGCACATAGTTTCTTATTTCCCCTATACAGGAACTCGTTATCGTATAGCATGGAAGAGATGAAAGAACCCGAAAAGTAAGTAAAGCCATTACGTTTATAATGACAATTAACTTTCAGATAATTCTAAGAAATTATGCTATAGCTCAATACCGCCCTTCCCCAAAAGGCACCACACTTGGAAATGATGCGAAAAAAGCAATTTATTGCAAAGCAGTTAAAAACGTGCGTTTTCATTTGCGCATGCACAGTCAGCGCTATATAACAAGATACTCAACGAACAATGATTTTGATTGGCGTTTCTCGATCAACTGCAGCTTGCGATCAGTTGCAACTTTCTTGCAACACCGTCCTAGAAATTTTACAGCAACATCCAATTTACGTGGTGCGCCAGCCATTAGTCAAAATTTGACTTTTTGTGTTCAGTTAAATCCCTTTTACCAAGATCTCCAATGGATTCTTAGATTTCGTAGTTAAAAAAAACATATTCAGAGAAGATTATTTTCAAATATTTTACAGAAAATGTGTGAAAAAATATTCCCATTTTCGTAAAGTGACGCGAGCCAAAGGATACTTTGACATTAAATTATCGTTAAACTTGACTTACACATTTCCATATCCTGTGAATTGTTGCTCGATTTCGTTATCTTTTTGCAACACTCCCCTTTGGCTCCCTTTACTATATGAAAAGGAAACGATGTAACAGTATAGATTTTATCAGTTAATTTCAAACCAATTCCCGTTTTTGGATCCTTGATTTCACACAGAATTCATAGGGTGTGAAGCTTTACGTTAGTTATGACGAAATTTGAATAATCGAATCGTCAAAAATTTATTCTCATTAATGCTCGTTTTCATCGCTTCCGAAGTTTTTTCCGATTCATAATTTGTGGAGTGGAGACTGAAGCGCTCAGTAAATGAGGTAATAGATGCAAATTTAATATAACACAAAGATTATTCGTACCAGAGTTTATCCTAACATAGCAACAAATAATGTATGCAATCTGGATTCCAAGTATTGTAGTCTTATTGGTATCAACCAGTTCAAGGAGTACCACGTAACTATGACATGTAATATTAGTAAACCCGCTTATTATTACGATTTTCACCCCTCGCAGAACTTTACCTCGGGCCGTCATGATCGCTTTACCTATCATCACTCTCTTGTATGTGCTCGTTAATATCTCATATTACACCATTCTCAGTCCTTCAATGGTTCTTGGGGAAGATGCCATAGCTATGGTGAGTAAACAAAATGAAATTTTACAATTTCTAAATTTCATCTAATTCTTATAGCCGAAGTCATATAAACTCCTAAAAAAAAAGTTTGAAACTCTAATTTTATGGACATATAGCAAAAATATGGGAAATTTATTTCTATATCGGACAATATCACTGAAAAGATTGATTTATTACCTAAAGAATGACATCTCATTTATTTGCAGATGTTATTTCACGGCTAAGCAATTTCATATGAAATTAACAAAGGTATGAGAGTAAAAACTGCAAAATTTGTAAGTGACTTACTGTAGTGTCACCATTAAAATGCGGTTTTGAATGGATAAAATTGATGCAAGAGCAAGAAGGAACGATTAATTAAAGAGCGAAATAATAAATAAATGAGCTTTTTTAGGTGAATTTTTTAGTTTGTTACCATTCATTGTAATAAACATATTGACAAGTTCATTAGCATGGATTATTCGTTATTTTACTCATCGATCTATCCATTCACAGGTTTGTATCCATTTAAATTCATAGTTTTGACAACGTGTCCACAATAGGTACAATTACTGATTTGCAATTTTTGCGTCCATACTTTTTTATATTTCAAAGGGAATTACTCAGCTGTGAAATAACCTCTTGAAACACCTAAGGTGTCATTCTTTAAATAATAAAACACTCTTTTCAGTGATATGACTCAATATGGATATAGATCTCACATATTTATGCTATGTGTCCGGAAAGTTAGATTTCCAAAGTTTTTTTGAGTAGTTTAGAAGCCCGGAAGCCACACGATTGAACACGACTCTTTGTTAAACTCACAGACAATTACTGCCTTTTGAACAAAGACTCGTGTTGAATCGTGTTGAATCGTGTTTCTTCCGGGCCTCTACGTGACTGGGGCATATATAACAATTACTGTTTATGAATGACTTTGTGATTGAATAAACTTTGTAAAGAAAACTTTGTGAGAAAAGCATTTGAAATTGTTTTCACAAGAACTTTCTACAAATACAAATTAGGCGGGCGTGGTCCAAAACTTCATATTGTCCATGTTTTTTTTGGCGGGGGGGGGGGGGGGAGTTAAGGGTTATCTTATATCCTGAAGTGAAATCAGTTTTGGACTAACATTAATATGAAAATAAACTATTCCGTATGGAGGGAGTAATCAGTAACATTATTGAAGATTGTTAATAATATTTTCATAATGAATGTGTTCCCATTTGATTTCAAACTATTAAAAAACAATTCACATTTCCAGCATTTGATTATCAGGACATTGATGTAAAACAGCAGATTGCTGATCTTTTGTACCTGTATATATATATATATTCTAATAAATAAATAAATTTTGGGCAGAAAGCATAGGTGTGTATGTGATTTTTCCGAAATGTAATAATGGAATCGCGAAATCATTTGAAGACATATACCCTCCCATGCCATAAGTATTGCAACATAGACT
>BQKZ01000763.1:76635-95711 GCA_036244855.1 Temnopleurus reevesii
AATAAGAAAAATACGACAGGTGAATCAATGGAAAACGAACGTAATTTTGCTATGTTGCAATACTTATGGCATAGGAGGGTACATAAAACCTATAATATCATTTATCATAATATTTACTCTTTTAAGATTATCTGTGTCAGTTTTGAAATATTTTGAAACTATATTTGTGGAGATTATCAGTCATACAACAACTCTTATCAGTATAATTATATTATCGTTTAACGATTTTGGAGTTTGACACAGGTCATTATGAATCGCTATGAGCAGAAGGGACAAATGATTTGGACAAAGTAAAAAAAACCTTCCATTCAAGCAGTGACAATAGCTAGATGCATACGAAGAAATTTCCTCTTATTCTGTAGAGAAATGTCAAACCGGTTTCACACTTACTCTGTGAATAAGTTTGGGACGCTACCTTTTCTTTGGGTTCATGAAGCTATTTAGAAGGCTTGAATGAAGTTTAATTTCTCCAATTCTTTTGTCCCTTCTGCTCACAGTGAATGTTAGAAAATATATCTCGGACCGCGGAACGCCTTGAAAATGGAGGTGAAGTGAAGGACAATTCTGTCAAACTCACTGTCACGACTGTGAGCAGAAATGACAGAAAATGTCCGCGTTCTCATCAGATATCTTAAAAATATCATTGGGTTTCGCTTGCACATGATGAAATATTCTTTATTCTATTTCCCCATTCGTCAGCTGGATACATAGTTTTGTCTTTTGGCAAACTTGGGTAAATTGTAGATAGTATATCTGTTTGCACAAGATTTTTCCACGTTTAAATCATATTACTTACATTACTGTACCCTTTTCTTCTTATCATTTTTCTTTTTTTTCCTTAGACTTTTGCAAATTATTCAACCCAAGGCGTCGGCTTTTTGGCTGGTACGATCCCCTTTCTTGTATGCTGTGCTGCTTTTGGGTCGGCGAATGGCCTCTGTTATACATATTCCAGGTAATTGCTATGTTATTAACAATGTTACGCTTTCATGATATCAGCTCGTATTTTATATCAACTAGCATTACAGTAGAATGTGAATGCAAACAAATTATTATTTATACCAAATAAAAGAAGGAAACGTTAATAGTGCGTTTGATGTTGAAGGTGTAGGTGATGATGGTAATCACGATGATAATAATGTTGATGATGTTGATGATGATGTTGATGATGATACTGACGATAGTGATGATGATGATGGTGGTAATGGTAATGGTGACGGTGATGATGGTAATGATGATGATAGTGATGTTGATGATGATGATGATGTTGATGATGATAATGACGTTGATGATGATGATGATGATGATGATGATTATGATAGTAATGATGTTGATGATGATGATGATGGGGATGAAGAAGATGATGATGATGATAATAATGATGTTGATGATGATGATTGTGATGATGATAAGGAGGGGAGGGATGGAGGAGGATATTGGTGGTAATAATGACGATGGTGATAATGATTATGGTGATGATGATGATGATGATGATGATGATGATGATGGTGATGATGATGATGATGATAATGGTGGTGATAATGATGATGATTATGATGTTAATGAAGATGACTATGATCATGATAATGATGATGTTGTTGTTGTTGATGATGGTGCTGATGATAATTATGATCATTGTGACGATGATGTCTGGTGAGTAGCGGCGACAATGATGATGATGATGATTATGATGATTATGGTGCTGTTGCTACTGCTGATGATGTTGATGAAATTGGTGATTATGATGATGAAGATGATGGTGATGATGATGAAGATGATGGTCACCATGGAAACGACGAAAATGGCGATTGCATAGATTGTTGTAAACGGCGGTGGTTTAAGAAACACGAAAGCGGTTACGTTAATTGTTTGTTTTAATTGCACATGATAATGTGGAGGATATAATCTCATATCATGAACCCTATAACTGCCATTGAATTATCTGCCGTCATAAAATCAAGGAAATTTCACGATGCTGATTAGTTGCTGATATTCAATTTACTTCCAGAATGTCTGTAGCTCTTGGACGAGAAGGCCACATGCCTAGTATTGTAGGTATGGTAAATCCGGATACAATGTCTCCAAACTTTGCGCTCTTTCTCCTGGTGAGTAAATTAATGCTGAATTACTACTATACTGATAGTTCAGATTCTGAAAAGTACAATTTTGTACCCCAGCGGTTTAATCGTTATGTTTTTGTCTTATAATTTTCAATTGTTTATGTATTACTTTAATTACTTTCTTTTCTTTTGGACCTCAAGGAAGAACAGAGCCATTGATATATCAATGGCTCTGAATGGAGTGCTCCTTCCGTTATTTTAGAATTTGAAATATTTGTCTCTATGTATTGAATTTTAGTTGTATACATTCATGTATATTGTTTTCCATGTATTCTGATTATTTTTATGACGGTAAATAAAACCAAACCAAACCAAACCATCCTAAGCGGGTGTTACCGATAGATGGCGCGATTAAGCATGTATTTACACCAACCAAGCATTCTCGCTATACCTGTGATTCTTGTCTGTGAATTTTCGGGATCGCACCCTCTTTCGGTCTGGCAGCAAGTTTCCCTATCGCATATAGCTCTCCGAATCTGAACGCCTGCAGCGCACTATTTATTTTGGCCCAGATTCTTGGCACAGGTACTTCCGGTAACATTCGCGCGTTTTCAAAAGTCTATAGGCTTTCTACAGTAAACTTCGTCAGCGACTTATAGTGTCATATTTTTTTCATCGATTTTTGTGAATAAAAGCACCATTTCATATATTTTCTTTCATATCTGCATTTGTTTTGTTATATGGGTTTCTTTTGCGAAGCGGCCCACTGCTGGGCTTCCGACGCAAAACGAAGAAATAACGCTAAATACTTAGTACACATGGATTGAAATTTCGTAGATAGTATACAGTGAAATCAAGATGGATCCTGGAAGTGAGCGTGCCAAAGCCAAAGTGCGGGATATCGATATCACCTTAGGAGGATTGCAAGGAAAGTGATTAGGAGGATGATTATGGCGCTCTAAAAAAGTATAACGCCATTTCAATGCTCCTTTGTAAGATATTAAAATCTGAACCGGCTCGTGATTGTTATATCCGCACAGTTAAATACATGACGTACGTATCTATTATCCAATTACACACTTTATGTAAATAGATTATATCATGTTTCAGAAAGATTTGACACCTTAATCACTATATCATAATTTTATCTATAAAAGCGTAAAAGGATTGTAATTGTTGAACAGACTTCACATTTCTGTTGCTTAATGAAGATATTCTCGATTATTTTCTGTTTTATCGACAGGCCTTAATCTCCTGTACCATGCTACTCCTACCTATCAGCCTACACCACATGATCGAATTATTCACATTCGTCATCTGGTTGACATATTTGCTTCTCTCCATCGCTGTCCTTATTCTGAGGTACCGGGAACCAGACCATCCGAGACCGTTTAAGGTTTGTTTCGTAGAAAATATTTAATAGATTCGATATTCTGGGTCATCCTGTAGTGCTTGTTTCTCATTTAGAATACGGTCCCTTGTACATTTCATCTCCCTTATGTATTGTTCATTAAGCTCCCTTATGCCCTGGGCCCCGTAACATAAAGGTTTACGATTAATTGCTAATCTGATAGCGATTGATATCAATCGCAAGTCTATGGAAAATCATGTACTAACATTTTATAATCGATCGCTAAATCAAATAGCAATTAATCACAAACCTTTATGTTACGGGGCCCTGGTCACATATGACCCCGGAATAAACACGATTTAACACGACTCTTTGTTAATTCACTGTAAACTGCCTCCGAACAAAGAGTCGGGTTGAATCGTGTTGCTTCCGGGGCCCTATGTGACCGAGGCTTTACAGATGTGCGCCAAAGTGCCCTCTCCAAATAGGAGAGAAGTTAAAAAACTTGCCTTCGGGCTGCACGTATGAGCTTCCATAGTTTTGCAATTCGTCAGCTTTCGTCAGCCTTCGCCTTCGTCAGTTGTTCCAACTGTTTTGGTTACTTATAGTATGCTAAACTGCCTGCATTTTGTTAAAACATCGGAGGTTGGAAGTTGCAATTTTCTTTGTCCTTATAGATTTGACGGTAATAGATTTGGTACCAATTATCACTTGTTTTTCTTGTTAATGTTGTTATTCTTTATCTTCTTGTTCTACTAATTCGTCAGCTTATTTTTGTCTTTCTCCTTCCTACTCTCCTCCTCTTCTTCTTCTTCTCTTCTTCTTCTTCTTTTTCTTTTTCTTCTCTTTCCTTCTATTCTTCTTCCTTTTCTTCTCTTTCTTCTTCTGTTGCAAACTCTTCTTTCTATCTGCAGGTACCTCTGCTCCTGCCCATCATCCTGGCTGGTCTGTCATTCTTCTTTGTGCTCGCACCGTTCTTCGAGTCTATGAGTAACCTCGATCTCCTCCTTGCTTTGGTCGCCATCTTGGCCGGACTCATCTTCTATTTCCCATTCATCCATTTCAAATACCAACCACCTTTCATGGGTAAGTAGGATCTGGAAGGAGAACTTCACCCAGACATTGATGTGTTATCAGTGCATGAAGAAACATGCAATTATTAAATTGAGAGAATTTGAGCAAAATCCGACAATCTATCGAAAGATTATGAATTTTCACAATTTTGATTTCCACCCCTCATGGGCTCCTTAAATTGGCAATCTACAGGCACCAAATGATTGCCAAAATGGAGAGCTCCCCATTTTGGCAGTCATTTGGTGCCTGTAGATTGCCAATTTAAGGAGCCCATGAGGGATGGAAATAAAAACATTAAGAAGTCATAGCTTTCGAATAGGTCGTCCGATTTTACTCACATTTTCACAGTTTGATTATTGTATTTTTATTAATCCATTTTAGCAAATTAATGTCAGGAGTCCATCTCCTTTAAAGTCTGTGCGTCACGCTATTAACCTCCGTCATGTCCGTCCTGTGAGTCAGCACGAACAGCGAAGCTGGTCATTGATAACAACACTATAATATATTTTACTCACTAGTCGCATTTTGCAAATTGTCAATTTGCCTAGAATTTCAATTGCGTACCTCATGAAGGTTTTCTTTTAGAAAAAATTATATATTTTGTGCGATTTCTCTCATCTTTCTGGTTTGCTCAAATTTGTCTGCCCTTGAGGAGTCTGTAAGCAAGAATTTTGTTTACACTACTGTCAATCTGGAACTTCGCTGCCATGAGCGCGCCAACAATGCGGAAGTTCACAAGGTGACGCACCAACTTTAAGGGCAATGAGTAACATTGCCGAGAATCGGACTAAAGTTTAGCTGATTCAAGCCGTGCTATATTCATAATTCTTAACCTATTGCTAACACATAAATCTTCTGAATGTTTATTTGTTCAAGTGTGTAGTTTCAATAATTGTGCGACTGGACTCATATATCTTTACAGCAAACGAAGCAAGTCCAGTTTAGTACTGTGTGAACATTCCCTTCTGAGATCTCTGTAGTCCTAAGTTGTGACCTGATATTTACACCCCTGTACCGTTCTAAAGAGAGACAAAAATACATAACCCCAAATCTGTATCGACAAGACTACAGGACGTTTGTCGGTAAAAGTGAAGTTCATGTCAATTTCCTCAAATTTTATACCAAGGTTCTTTGGAATAAGGAGAGTCTAAGTCCGCTAATAAAGATTATCTTTGTGTCCTTGAGTTTTTTCTACGGCACATTGAAATATGCCATATTATGGTCGAATATACCAAGTCAGAGCATATAAAATATTTCCGTAGAATTACGTCGAACACCAATTCAAAGCTCCTGTGTAATGCTATTCAAATGGTAACCGGCTTGCGATTGTTGTGTCCGCACAGTTCAATTCACGGCGGACAGGATCTATTGTCAGTTTACCGACTTTATTTTTCGAAAACAGTTTATATCGTGTTTATTGATTTTTTCTCACCTTTTGCCAGAGAGAGTAACCGTATTCGTCCAACTCTTCTTTTACATCGTCAACACGGAGTACAAACCTCCAGACAACTTCCCCATCCCCCGAAAAAGTAGTGGTGGCAAAGACAGCAACAATGGTAGCAACACCAACAGCGACAACAATGACAGCGGCTTCAACGACAACAACAATGGCAACGATAGAAGCGATGATGGATTAGAAATCGTCCACGAAATCATGTGATAATGATTTGATAATTATAATGCGGAGCACTGTGAACACCTTTAGACCGCGACTGGGCATTTTTTTCTTATTAATTTCCCTTTTTAAACTATGTACCAATTACATCCGCTGAGAGTGATGGTGGCATGGGGTATGGTATTGGGCATGGGACAAGGATCCTTAAAATGAATTGTTAGGCGCAATGTGATAATTTATTACCGGGGGTGCACAGCCATCACGAAAATTTGACATTTTGCCCCTCAAGTCAAACGCGCTCCCGCCGTAGTTCTACCATGATTCTGACAGGAAAATTAAACGTTAAACATTGACCATTTTGACTTAATATCTCATGTAGTTATTCAAAAGTTTTCTCAAATACTTGGGCGTGCATATAGGTCATTATCATTGTCGTCATTATGATCACCACCATCACCATCATCACCATCATTATCATCATCATCATCATCATCATCATCATCATCATCATCATCGTCATCATCACCATCATCATCATCATCATTATCATCATCACCATCATCATCATCATCATCATAATCACCACCACCACCACCATCATCACCATCATCATCATCATCATCATCATCATCATTATCATTTTGTTTCACTATACAAAATGTTCCCGAAATCGATAAAAAAGGCTACGTTTTTTAGCCTCATTGGCATTTAACATTGGCAGCCGTTTTCGAAATATTAGTGCGATATTGCAATGGACCGGTTTATTAATACATTCAAATTAGTGCACATTCCTTACCAACAAAGTTTGCGTAGACACATGTTAGTAACAATAGAACTACAATATTTGGAATCCAATTATATACATCACTTGTTGCTATGACGGGAAAACCTAGAGCGAATTTATCTCTTTGATATCTGTTGTTGTTGTTGTTGTTGTTGTTGTTGTTATTATCAATATTGCACTGGATATTGCAATATTGCAATGGACCGGTTTATTAATACATTCAAATTAGTGCACATTTCTTATACCAACAAAGTTTGCGTAGACACATGTTAGTAACAATAGAACTACAATATTTGGAATCCATTTACATACATCACTTGTTGCTATGACGGGAAAACCCTGAGCAAATTTATCCCTTTGAAATCTGTTGTTGTTTTTATTTCAATATTTCATGTGTAACGTGTCAATGATAATCTTAATTCAATTTGTTTCACTCATTTTTATAATATGTTAAGAATAATTCAATGAAACCATATTCTAATTAATGTGGAGTCCAACTGATAATTGGTTGGGGAAGAAATAACCCCCTCTATTGTTTTATTCTAGAATCCTACGACATTATGAATATATAACTCCTCCAAAAGTTTGGTAATTCAATCTTACGTACACATAATTAGAATATAGGGAATTAATTTCAATATCAAATCAACTTGACTGAAAATACAATTTCATCATGACTTGAATTACAACTAATTTGTTTGTATTTCGTAATATATTCGCTGATTTTCATTAATTAAACGTAAATTGTTTAAATCATGATCGTAATTTACTTCATTATGCCTGCCCCTGAAGATCAAGACATTTGACCTTTTTTTTTTTAATTTATTTGTTTTACTTCTTCAAAAATATACTTTGATCATCCCTAATATATTTTGTACATTAACATAAATTGAAATAAATTTCTAGAATGGAATGCGGCGCATATTCTTTAAGAGAGTTTTGAATAAAGAAAACAAGAACATTATTTGGTTCACAAGTGCATGAAATTAAAATACATATAGCATAGTACATATAAGAACAATTGAAGATGAATTTAAAAACGAAATTCAAACATATATACAGTGTACTTTATTATATCTATCTTATATATTAAAATAAATAAACGGAAACTAACGAATCTGGTTCATTACGTTATTGACCCACAACTCAGAGTTTAACGCTATCACTAGCGGTTGTCAGGTAGAATATTATATATCATATATTATATTTTATAATGTATACACATATTCAAACATATTGTATATTGAAAAAAAGTATATATAGTAATATAAATATTGTATATATTTTTGATTTTTAGCATCGTTGAATTTCTAGAGATTCTTCTTCCTGCTAATATTTTGTAGACAATATTCAATAATGCATATACAGAGGGCTATATCATTTTCTTCGACATCTTTCTGAAATAAATGACGTTTTATAGCAGAAATTTAACATTTTTTTAGGGTACGATGCGTGTAATTTGTTTTGCTAGTGTTTGTGTGTGTGTGTGTGTGTGTGTGTGTGTGTGTGTGTATTTGTGTGTGTGTGTGTGTGTATGTGTATATGTGTGTGTGTGTTTGTGTGTGTTGGGTTTTTTTTTGTAGTGTCTCTCTCGAAATCAATATTGCAGAGAATCATTCAAGTTTTGCGATAGGAACAATCCGAATAACTGAGGGTTGAAGTTGTTGAATTTGGCTTCAAGCCAGCCACGTATGTTTTTTTTTCTTTCAATAATTGATTTGTGCAAAGTCAGATACATAATACTTCTATCACTTTGAACGTTTAAATATAACACTTCATTGTCTTTTCAAGTCACTGTTCAAATTTTCATTTCAATATTTCTTTGTTTCTTTATTCATATTTGGGGTTACTGAAAAAACCCGAAAACAATTCCGAATGAGGATTATAAAGCCTGTGTATAAAGGGGTACAGAGTGACGCGATTTCAGAACTGGCAACACAAAAAAACGCAATAACTCTGATCCACAAAATAGGTGTCATAACGTCACCTGACTAGGGCGATTTTGATGTAATAAAGCTTACTCGTCGTGTAAAGAATATGGGGGTGTTGCTCAAAATCAACTGCAAACCGAATACAACTTCATTCGCGCATAATATGCGCATTCAACAAGACGCGCATGAAACAATGATTTTGATTGGAACGTTCCGATCAACTGCAACTTGCGATAAATTGCACCTTTTGAACAATACCACCTATGGGTGATAAAACAGTTTGTAAAACATTTTGAACATGGTAAGTTTGACGGTTCGGGTCACCCTGGAAATGCTGTGCTGTTTTACCTCTTCGCGATTTCCCTAAAGCAAAGCAACAATTATTCATGCAGCCATGAAAAACATACGAGCAAAAAATTAACAACTCAGAAAGCTTTAAATCATTCATGTGCCCAAATGTAAACATAAACACATGTGGAATAGTCGGAGGAACAAATGTGTCAAAATATTTGTTTTTAACACCCATTGACCTAATTAATGACCTAGTTAACCAACCACAAGACAATTGCTGCCCTCATATATTTTCTTCTGGGCTCATTTCTTCTGACTTTTTGTCAGACTTTGACCAGCTTGCCAAAACTGGTTCATTCCAGATCCATATGACGTAGTTGTTATCCTTACCTGTGCAAGCAGCAAAGAAGTCGGACAAAGTAAACAACCTACACAATAGCTTCCCGATAGGTGACCCGACAGTTGCTCCGGCGACAATTGCTCCGGTTCAGTTTTCTGGCTAGGAGTAGGGTTAGGATTAGGGTTATGATAGGGTTTATGATTCAGAATGATGTCAAGATTAGGATTAGGGTTACGGTTAGGTTTGGGATTAGGTTTGACATTAGGCTTACTGTGTCAGTTTTTTGCCGGAGCAATTGTCGCCGGAGCATTTGTCATGGAACCTATCGATATTGCATCACAAAATAAGAGGGAAGGAAGAAAATGGCTTTGGGTGCATCTATCTAATGTAAAATGCTCAATGGAAGTTATTTACTTTGTCCAAATTCTTTGTCTTTTCTGCTCACAGTAATTTATAATCAATTGTTTACTGAGAGGAGAGGATATTATGGCTCGATTATATGGTGCCGTCACACACTTGCGTCAATATAGCGTTTTCGATTTCATTCGTCACAGTCACAGTCGACAGGAAGGAAAGGTTAACGCCACTGCTCTCGTTCGTTCACTTCCAAAATCAGTTTCGTTTCAGTCGACTAGCTACAGATGACGTCACAGTGGCATCTCCGCAAGAGGCACGCGCTGGTCACAGATTAGTGAGTGAACCGGGGGTGTTTTATCAAGATTTGTCGCAGCGACAAGGAGTCATTTTCCGACAGTTCCCATAGCAACTGTCAGCGATAGTGCTTTTCATCCAATCACAATCAAGGAATTAGTCAGCGCTGACAAATTGTCTCTGCGACAAATCTTGATGAAACACCCNCCTGGTTTAACGTCGCAAATCTGAACGGGGACTAATAGTATGGTTCCTTTGCCACCCAATTCAAACTCATGTTTTTATAACGCTTTTGATCAATTTAAGAATTCATCCTTTACGGTAGGCCTATCCAATGACAAGAAAGCCATTTACTCCCAAAATATACCTAACTTCATCCCAAACTGTCATTAGAGGTTTTACAAATCCCGAACTTTGATCACAAATAGACAATGTTGACGCTCAGAATATATTAGCAATAATTTACCCACATTGATGGGTCAAATTAACTTGTGCTGTTGATGCAAAACTCGAAAAAGGTGAAATCTTATACCATTTAAACACAGGGGCGACAATAAAACACCAAATGATACGAAATTGTATCTGTTTGTTAGTCTCAAGAGGATGCTGTCTTTTGGATTTTAGTATTTGAAACATTTTAAAATAATCTCTCAATTTTGGTGAGGCAGTATGACCGCCTTTGAAAATGCGCTGGACTTCTGAAAAAAAATATTACAATGTGAATATTATTTTTTGGCACATATTAATGTGGCTTCATTGTGTCGCGGAAGTTCATATTATTCTAAATATGTATATACAGATTTTGCTCGAATTAAGCTGCAACCAGAATTTGAACGACCAGGGACCTGATCAAATTCAAATTTGGCCCCCGAGGAGCCGACAAGCGCCCCCCCCAAAAAAAAAAACACAAATGAACCTTGTACATTACATTCAATCAGACGCACCCGTCTTGTGCCCCTGATGAGCTGACAAGCAAAAACAAACAAACAAACACCTACAGTCTGCTTGAATTTGTCACCCCAAACCACCAATTTGTCGCCCTTATTCCGATTCAGGGGGCCCTGGGCCCCCAAGCCCACAGGTGTACACAACGAGTGCCTCTGTGTGCGTGTGTGTGTGTGTGTGTGTGTGTGGGCTCGTCCCAGACTGTATTTCTGCATTCGTGTGTTTGTAAGTACGTGTAAGTGCACGGAAGTGTTGATTTTGTATTTTTGTGGGTGCAGCTTTATGTGTTATGTGGGAGTATGCCTATGTGCGTGTGTGTAATTGTATGTGTGTGTGTGTGTGTGTGTTTATGTGGAGGGAATATGTACATTTTTGTGCGGGTGTGTGAGTGCGTGTGTGTGTATGTGTTTTCATGAGCGTGCGCGTGCGTTTGTTGTGTGTGTGCCGGTGTGCGTTGGTAATCTTTGATTCAGGGTGTGGCTGATGTATGAACAACACGAGACTCCCACTAAGAAGTAACAGTGACCCTACATACACCCAAGATAACATTATTTTCTTCTTTTATAGCAATCATCTAGAATATTCATAAATCACTTGACCTGGTCTTCTGTTTTGTTGACATTGTTTATAATCATACGGGCAGAGTACAATAACGTTAATGATTATTAAGATAAAGGCTATCAGGAATATTAAAAAATATATAGGCCAATGAATGCGATAAGTCTGTGATTTATGATTATCTTTGCATTGTTTGCAAGTACACAAAACCAATAATTAAAAAGTGATGAGTAATTAATACCATGATAGACGTCATACGACTATTTTTTCACAATCGGATATGTCAAATAGCAACTGATTCGACAACAAAATACTCTTCGAGAAAAAAAAATGGTTAGGGAGTTTATTTCTTACGAACCGGCCTGCAACTATATACGGGGCGTTGCTTGAACACGTAGAAACCCCGACATAGCGTCATAGCGTCAAGTTCAATGGTATACCAATTAAATTCATGTTATTTCAATATAACTTATTATATTATTGCCACGACTGGTTTGGCAACCATCCCTCAGTAGTAGGCCGGTTGGTAAAATCGGTGACGATTTGATTCTCTAAAAGATAGAAGGTTCTGAAATCATGAACCTTGACCCTTTTCTATATATTTCTTTTATCAGTTTAGGAGTGTTGTTCAAAAGTTGCAATTGATCGCAAGTTCGAGTTGATCGGAACGTGCCAATCAAAATCATTGTTTCATGCGCATCTTGTTAAATGCGCATACCGTGCGCGAATGAAAATGCGCGTTACAATTTGCAAAGTTGCAGTTGATTTTCAGTTGATTTTGAACAACACCCCCTATGTTATCCGAAAGGGATTGTATAGCTTTGATCTGTAGTTTGGTCAAGATTTTTAATGAATATTATTTGTTGAGCTTGCGCGGGATTCTATTGTTTCATGCTTTATTATTATCTATTCTAATAATGATAGAAATCATGGCTAAAATTCAATTTGCTCCGAAAAGTTACAGTAACTAATAAATTTTGTGAGACGTTGTCGCTAACTAATCATGCATGTGTAGATTTACAATGTCAATGTCATTGTGATAGTCTAATCACAATATCGTTTTGATTTGTTTACTAAACATTTCATCCGATAACACGGAACAGTAGCAATGATATAACATATTTGAAATACGAACCTCTTCCAAGAGAGCTAGAGAGACAGAGAGAGAGGGGGAGAAGGAGAGAGAGTAGGGGGGGACAGAGAGAGAGAGAGAGAGACATAGAGAGAGAGAGAGAGAGAGAGGGACAGAGAGAGATAGAGAGACATAGAGAGAGAGAGGGAGAGAGAGAGAGAGAGAGACTATGGAGAGAGAGATACCGAAAGAGAGAGAGAGAGAGGGACAGAGACATACGGGGAGAGAGAGAGGGATGGAGAGAGAGGAAGAGAGAGGGAGAACCTTGGTCTAGTAGTTATGTCCTTAAACCTCAATCACAGCGTCAAGGGTTCGATTCCCGTCGGTATACTAATTTCCTTTGGCAAGAAATTTATCCACACTTGCCACTCTATACCCAGGTGCTGTTTGGGTACCGGTAGGAAACAGCTGTCTTGTGGCTCGTTTAGTCGTACGCATCTATCAGCCGACTTGCTATAAACACAGTGGCCCGTATTCCGATAGCGAGGTTTAAGTTAACCCTGGTCTAAATCTGTGGTTTAAGTATGGAGAGCCAAAAGAGGCTTGAATCTATAATAGTCGATGTTTAATTTACCAGCACATTTGGCAGTCATATTATTTAAAACTGTNTTGAATTCTCGGTTGATGGCGCATTTGCATAAAGTGTCAGCAATACAATCCAATCTTGATAATTAAACATATAATCACTGATTAATCATATAACATTAATCCTTTTTGTGTGCCGTCAGTTAATATTTGGCGAAATGCTGAGCAAAGTGTGAAGGGTTGAAGGTCCTTATCTTCGTGGGACCAACTCCCATCTCCCAATTGTGTGATAGATATGGAAGATATGTGAAGATGTTTATTTTTTACAGAGTGCGGCGTATCTGGATATTTTTGCGCGGGTTGGGGGGGGGGGGATAGGGATCCCAACTACTCATTTCTTTTCACCTTTGCAAAAATTCCCGCTTTTTTTTATAATGGAGGAAGGTGTGGCAGGAGAAAGAAATAATTTGTTATTTCATATCGTTCAGTGTATACGATTATAATTCTATACAAGTTCTAAATACCAGCTTATACAAACTTGTAAAGATCTAGTGAGGCCAATTTAAGACTTCCTTCATCGTTCGTTTTATCAATATTTGGGTATGCTTATTAATATACAGTCAAACCTGTGTACAGTGGCCAACCCAAGGGAAACAGAAAAAGTGGCCACTGTAGACAGTTGGACTCTATAGACAGGTTCTATAACATACATTTCCACCTGGAAGGAATCAATCTAAGTGGCCTCTATATAGACAGGTGGTCACTATAGACAATGGCCACTATTGACGGGATTGACTGTATATTTATACAATATACAATATTCCGTAATTTTATTTCAATCCATCTATTCTTTTTCTTAATCAGTTTCTTTTGATTCCATTTTAGGCTCTCATCAATATGCTGCTGAAATTATTAATTGGATTTGGAAATAATTTATCAAATAATATGCAATGGTATATTTGAAGTGATTAACAAATGTTGTTCTAATTGGGAATCTATTAAAAGTCTGCTTTAGGGGCAGGTTGCTCTCCTCCCCCCCCCGCCCCTTCTCTAAATCAAACAAGCTTAAGTTTGCTATCTCTCGTATCGTAGCTGATAGTAGCGTCTTTTTGGTCCCATTTTATTTGAACTACACTTGACTTCTCAACAGACCTATCCCACAATTGATTAGAGTCGATAGTATAGTATAGTTTGTATCATTTGTCATCAAAGCTATACGTAGGGTATCAAACACAAGGACAAATGCTAGTCACTTTTTATGATTTTAAGTCACTCGAAATGGACCAGTGTTAATAAACACACCACCAGCATTTGAATACCCAGGAATTAATCACTTATCGGCGGGGTTTGAGGACATAGTTTTGTAATCATGACGGATTTGAAGGAGCGTAAAAAGGGCGAGGTCAACCAGGGTTTCGAGCACGATAATGGAATTACGTCGTACGACGAGAAGAATGTCGACGTCGTGAGCGAGAAGGACGATGGCGGTGGTGTGCAGCTGAAGAGAGAGGTGGGCTTGCTCGGAGCGTTCGCCTACGTCGTCGGTTCAATGATCGGGTCGGGCATCTTCGTGTCACCGGTCGGAGTGCTCAGTTCGACGGAGAGCGTCGGCATGAGTCTTGTCATATGGGTGGCTTGCGGAGTTGTTGCCATGTTAGGTGCGTTTACTGTTTCTCTAAAACTCCTGCTGAACTCTTCTTTTTTTAATAGGCGGATTTACTAATGTGTTCAAATTTATGTGTTTTTCTTTCCACTGAACGTATTTAAGTGGTATTCCTTAAACCGTTTGGTAACAATAAGACTACAATAATTGGAATTCAGTTTGCATACATTACTTGTTACTATGTCGGGCAAGCCTCTGGCAAGCTTTAGGGTTGTCAAGAACAACCGTTGTATTAAAATTTGCATCTGTTAATAAACCCGCCTATTCTCGAGAAATTCTCGTATAACCAAAAAACTTCTTATAACACGATATAGTCCTTCCGTAAAATTAAGTCGAACACCAATCCAATGCTCATTTATAATGATATCTAAAGCGGAATGGGCTTGTGACTTTTGTGTCTGAATAGTTCAACATACACGGCGTACGGATCTTCTGTTCCATGACCCACTTTATTTTACGGAAATAGTTTATGTCGTGTTGTTTACTTTTTCTCTAAAACGTCGGCATACGCTGAACTGTTATCTTTCATTCTAAAGAAATTCTAGCACAACCATAATACTTCCTTTCAACACGATATAATCTATTTCCGTAGAATTAAGTCGAACTCCATAATGCTCCTTTGTAATGCTATTGAAATCGGAACCGGCTTGTGATTGCTGTGTCTGCACAGTTCAATATACGGCGTACGGATCTATTGTCCCATGATCCACTTCATTTTACGGAAATAGTTTATATCGTGTTGTTTACTTTTTCTATAAAAAATATTATTTACGCTGACCTTTTTTTTAGATTCTAGAGAAATTATAGTACAATCGAAATACTTCTTTTCGTCCGTGTTTTCACGAAATGATGGGAGCGAAATGGTATTGTTTCATGAAGACAAAGAATCCGAGATAGCACCAATTCAACGGGCATACTATCGAACAACGTGTTAATTACATTATAGAAGGACACGTTTTACTGGATTTAAAACCCATTGGCCCGTATTCCGATAGCGAGGTTTAAATTAACCCTGGTTTAAGTATGTGGTTTAAGTATGGGAAGCCAAAAGAGGCTTGAATCTATAGCAGTCGATGTTTAATTTACCAGCACATTTGACACTCATAGTATTACAAACTGTCTCGGAATAAAAACTTCAATAGTTTTCTACGTCATTAAAGCATGGGAAAAGAGAGCAGTTAACATAAAAATTATACATTGTAAATTAAGTTTTAACACTTTTGGCTTCCCATACTTAAACCACAGATTTAGACCAGGGTTAACTGAAACCTCGCTATCGGAATACGAGCCATTTTGTGTAACATTACTCTCTGGCTCCCGTCACTTCGTGAAAACATGGACGCTTTGTTCCAGTTTGATTATTTTCTAGTATTATACTAGAAAATTATCAAACTGGAACAAAATTTGTATATAATATACAAATATGTTTCATTATTGCGTTATTGCTTGATTTCATGTAAATGGTGTATATCGCAGGAGAGATGGAAAATTTTCGTTCAGTCATTTAATCGGGACACTGAATTGACGGTTCCATGACAAATGCTTCGGCGACAATTGCTCCGGCAAAAAACTGACACAGTAAGCCTAATGTCAAACCTAATCCCAAACCTAACCCTAACCCTAACCCTAATCTTGACATCATTCTGAATCATAAACCCTATCATAACCCTAACCCTAACCCTACTCCTAGCCAGAAAAATGAACCGGAGCAATTGTCGCCGGAGCAACTGTCGGGTCACCGAATTGACATTATGAAGAACACATCTCATCAATATTCCGGAGCGGTTTACAATTCTGCGAGTGTTTAAACTGATGAATTCTTTACCTAGGATGGAATGATAAACCGATAGAATAAAATAAGAGGTAGCTTTTGTTTGATCACACAAAAACTTCCATTTCGGATCTATTGTCTAAGCCCGATACAGCACCACTGCTGAAGTGCTCAAAATGTTACTCCATTATGCCCCAGTCACACAGAAGCCCGGAAGCAACATGACTCAACATGACTTTTTGTCCAGGACTCGACTGGGTAAACAATGACAAAGAATCGCGTTGAGTCGTGCCGAATCGTGCTGAATCGTGGCTCTATGTAACTGGGGCTTTCGTAATAGCGCTGGGTAATTGAAAAAAGTGTCCGATGAGTTTATCATTTCTAACAGCAAAAGAGGATATAATTGCTGGAATTTATTATTTCTATCATTTTCATTATCCATTTTTTCAGGTGCGTTGATGTACACCGAGCTCGGCCTCATGCTTCCCAAGTCCGGAGCCGAGCACACGTACTTGAACACTGCGTTCGGATCGTCCATAGCGTTCGTGTATGCTTGGGTTAGCATTACGGTAGTACGACCCGCTGGGATAGCCATCATCTCGCTCACGTTCGGCCAGTACGTAGTGGCCCCGTTCTACCAAGGAGAGGAGTGCGGGGCTCCCGAAGGCATCGCTAAGCTCCTGGCGGGATGCTGCATAGGTGATACGAATCATCTTTTTTTTTGCTCTAATAACAAACTAGTTAAAATGACGAGATATGTAGTGAACTGGGTTAAAGCTAGTCAACCAGTCATAATCTTATATTCTGACCAGGTTCTGATAGGAAATGAGTGGAATTTTGTTAAATCAACCTGGAATTTTTTTTTAAATTACTGAAATATCAGTTGCAACTAGCTAAACATTTCACGAAATGTTTTGCAAGTGTGGAAATTGATTAGAAGAGGTTGTTCACGGTAACCCATTTTACAAATGTTAAAATTTTTCACGATGTGAGCAAGTAGCAATGTTCTAAATTTAGAATTTCGACTGCTAAAATCTGTCGGCAAATTTGCCATTTCAAAGTAATGAAGATCGTCAGTAGTCCATGTTAGTAAGTCCTGCGGGGATAGCCATCATCTCGCTCACGTTCGATCAGTACGTAGTGGCCCCGTTCTACCAAGGAGAGGAGTGCGGGGCTCCCGCAGGCATCGCTAAGCTCCTGGCGGGATGCTGAATAGGTGATACGCATCATCTTCTTTACAATCTAAAAACAAACTTGTCAAACTGACTATATGTTTAGCCAAATGGGTTAAACTAGTTAACCATTCATTTATCTTGACTAAATTCCAGAAGGAAATGATTATAATTTTGTCTCAATTAAGTGGAAAGTATTCAAAGAAAAAACAAATTTACAGAAGTATCAGTTGCACCCAACTGAACATTTTCATCTCGTCATCATTTTGAACTAGTTTTGTTTTAAGAATAGAATGGACTGGAAAAGGTTTGTTGTGGCAACCAACACGACCAATGAATAAAAATGTTAACAATGTGAAAGCACAAGAAGTTTTTTTTCCAACTATAGCTTCACACTTTGAGCAGGAGGAACAAAAAAGAAACTTCTCTGCCATTATTCTTTTTATGAAAATAAAAAAATAGCAGGGTTCACAATTAGAGCCAAAACCGTACGGATTCGAACCTACTACAATCCTATACGGAAGCACATACGTCTTGCTCAAAGGCGAATTTGTACAAGTCGCCTTTCCGCCTTCTCATCCTATAGACAAGGCGCATAGGCAAATTCCAAAATGTTGCCATGGCGAGGCGAACTTACATTCGTGCTGTACGTATAAGGCCCCGTAGTACTGTCGTAGTTTTTGATAGCCCCGGTCACATAGGGCCCCGGAAGCAACACGATTCACCACGACTCTTTATTCCGAGGCAGTAAATTGTGATTTAACAAAGAGTCGTGTTGCTTCTGGGCCTCGATGTGACCAGGGTCGTAATGTTTCGGCTGAATGTCAACCCTACATGCAGTTATTTAATGGGTACACTTGAATCAATATCAAGATCGTTCAATAAAACAACTTTTTGATTCCCCTCTTCTATTATTGCAGTGTTGCTGACGACGATTAATTGTTACAGTCTAAAGGCCGCAGCCAGAGTCCAAATCATCTTCACGATCGCCAAACTCCTCGCTCTAATTGTCATCATAATCCTAGGATTCGTAGAGATTGGCAAAGGTATGAAGACATTAAATTCCTTTTACTTTAAAGTCCAAGAAGAGAAAAAGCTGAGACCATTTCGAGCAACTAACCCAATAATTTTAGCTTCCATTTGTTTAACCAATGAAGCTATTTGTAAATGAGACCCACCCCCAACAAAAAAAAAAAAAAAAAAAAAAAAAAAA
>BQKZ01000764.1:0-11328 GCA_036244855.1 Temnopleurus reevesii
AATGACTTTGACTGACATATGCCAATCAACTGCAATTTGCAATTGATCGAAACTTTCTGGCAACACTCCCTGAGACAGGTTTGACTGTAATGTATTGCATCACGTGATACCTTGTTCCTACTTCTTGTCAATCACTTCATTCTTGAGACATTCGGCGAGAGCTTTCCTCATGGCGAGTTTCTTCTCATCGATCGGTGCATCCGGTTTTACCTCACCTGGAGAAAATATTCAGACCAAATAACAGAACATTATATATTATTGAAATGAACACTTTGGAAGCGATTGGATTCTACAAAAGCTGAGAGAGGTGTTTAGTATGTGACAAAAGGCTTCAACATAAGCCCCAAATTTTGAAAGTATGAGGTCAGCAATGACATCTTATTTAGCAATTCAATTAAACAAAAATTAAATTTTCAGGAAGGGGAAGATTAACCTTTGTTTGACACATTCAATAAAAAGTCAATGTGGGATTTTTTTACCTAATAGTGATATCAACCAACATCATAATCATGATTATGATTACCTTGTGTGGCCTGACGGGCAGCTCGGGACGACTTGGGTCAGGCTGCCGTCTGGCTCTTCTCAAACACATCCAGACTCTTTTCCCTGACATTCTTCTTCCTGGCGATTTTTTTCTCACATTTTCTTAAAATTCTACTGTAATCTTTTTAAAATTTAATTGAGAGCAACACAAGTTCAGGACGGGCCATTTTTCGGAGGATCGGTCAACAATCTTTTTTTTTTACCCAATACTAACGTCAGCGTTTTTACAAACCGGCCTATAATAACGGGGGCCGCTGCTTGAACACGTAAAAAACCCTTCATAGCGTCAAATACAATGACATATCACTTAAATTCCTGTTATAGCATTTATTTCAACAGAATTGCTACAACTAGTTAGTGCAACCACCCCTCATTTTTAGGTTGGTTCGTAAAATCGGTGACAATGATATCATCTTCGTCATGATTATGATTACCTTGTGTTGCCTGCCGCGCAGCTCGGGACGACTTGGGTCGGGCTGTCGTCTGGCTCTTCTCAAACACATCCAGACTCTTTTCCCTCGCACTCTTCTTCCTAGCAATCAGCATATCACGTTGCTGCTTTAGGTACTGCGCCCGCTTCTCTATGTCACTGGGATCGGCCGTCGATAGATTCTAAAATTAAGAATTATAGATAATAAGACAACTTATAAGTTACCTAAATCCAGAACTGTTGATGAAATAAAAAGAGTTGCACTATTTTTTATTCTTCTCAATATCCCTTGGATTGGCTGTCCATAGATTCTAAAATTAAAAAAAAACAATGGAGAGCACATGCATGAGAAGAAGAGGAACAAATTTTACCCTTTCAGGACAATTTTAAGGCTGTCAATGGAATGGAATGGTGATTGGATTTGTTGCAAAATAGTTCTTGTCCTGAATGGGTTAAAGTGAAATGAAAGACATGGTTCTCTTCTTTCTAGCAATTAGCAAATCCTGTTGCTGCTTCATTTTTTCAATGAGCCAAAGGCTGAATAACAATGAATTTACATAAGATGGATTAAAAATACAGGGAATAGCACTTATAGTAAAATACAATAATAGATAATGCACCAGGGGCCTGTACATAATAGATGTCAATAGAGATATGATTAATTGAAAATTAATCGTATGTCTTTTATGTTACAGTAATGTGATCTAAAACTGATAAAATACTGACCAAAATACTATTACACAGATTAGTAGGTAATAGATTCTGGAGGACAAGAAAGAAAGACATAAATGGGTTGATTCCCTAAAGGCGTTTCCTTGACGTCATTGCAAGAAAGCAACTATTTTAAATGAGTTTTTGCTTTGTTAACGGCCAGAGCTCTAAATATTCACTCATAATTGACCATACACAATCTGGAATTCAAGTACAAAATCTTCATTGATTTAAAATGCATATGAACTTTGAGCCACAACAAAGACACAGAGTAGCCAACTATAAGAACACTTCTGCCTTAGCTCAGAGCAACATCACAACATTAAACACTCACAGTAAACATTTTGTAATGATTCAAGAGTCAGTCCTTCTTGATGATTCTACCACTTCTGACTTAGCACTAACACTGACCTCATGATAGTAAACACTGACACTAACAATAGACACTTACACTGATTCTCGAGTCGGCCCTACTCGATGGTTCGGCTGCTTCCGCCTTTGCACTGAGTAGCCAGTTGGCTGCTGCTTCCTCCCCGCTTACTGGCTTGGCTGATGATTTACTGCTGCTAGTTGATGGTGTTGGAGACTTGGGTAGACTGGCCATTGATGAAGATTTACTACTGGCAGCCGTCTATCGAAAGAGATCGGGAAAGGGTAGATAAATGACTGATATATGAACAATAATCAATGTGTTTGGCAAATTTGTGCGAGGGACGTTACTGGTAATGAAAAAAAAATGGTTTGAGGTTGTAAACATTCAAATAATTAATGATATTGGTAATGCATCACATTTACCTCGGGTTGCCGTTTCAGTTTTTTTAATTGTTCACCCAGCAGTCCTTGCAATAACATAGAGCTATTATCATCCCGGGTTTATTGGATTCAGGGATACAAGCATACAATGTATGCTAATTTCCACTCCATAAGGAGCATCCCAGCAGAGTGATCCAATTAAGGAACTCACTGATGAATTGACCAGAATGGTCACTTCAAACCAGTCCCCAATAACACGAGGGTAGAGTGCAGCATAATGTGGATACATTTCTTGTTGAAGAAAATTAGCACCATGAGTCGGATTTGAACCTACGACCCTTTGGTTGCCAAGGCGAGAGTCAGAATGGCAAAAAGATGGTCGGGCAACATGGCAAGTTGGGCGGACGCAACTGTTGTAAAAGAGCAGTAAATCTGGCAATGCTCCTCATTTGGGGGTAAATGCAGATGAAAACTGGATTAATAATGATGCTAAAGAGTGTTTAAAGATATCTGAAGATTCTTCAAACCTAAATACAGTTAATATTCAACTAAAAAAAATACAGAGATTTTGGTAATCTTTCATTGAAGTGAAATTAAAACAAAAGTTTGTAAACTCTTTACTTATTTTGTCACAGGAAACTTTGATACACCCTTTAATATGTATAAAATTGCAATTGAGGTCCAATTTGGCACAGCATAGTGGTTCAAGCATCTGCCTCAGGAACAGAAACTCTTGGTTTCAAACCATAGTGCATTCATACCAAAGACTTTTACGATAGGATCATCTGCCTTCTTGCAACGAACTTGTAATATAAGAATGGAATATAAGTTAATGTCATGAAGGAATATATAACATACTAAAGTATGCTCATATACAAGTGGCATATTCTACATAATGTTAACTCAATTACTATTTTTCACTTGGATTATCTTGCATTAATTTGTTGTCTCATATCACGCTTACCGTTGGTTTCGAAGATTTGCCGCTTGATTTTGATGAAGTGGAAGGCGCAGGACTTGGCCCCTCCGATATAGCTAATTTCAAAGTCTGTAAAGAAATATGTAAAAATATTTTCAAGCTCAGCTCATTTCATACTTCTAACTATATTTAAAATTTATGAAGTAAATTCAATAACATATTTCGCATACGAAACCTGGATATCAAGATGTTTGGCCGAATATGAGATTGATAATACAGAATAGAATTGATTTATTGGCTTCGCCTGACAACTATCTGACAAATCATTCATTTTGAATATCTGCAATTTATTTACATAAATTGAATGATATCTGAAAATTATTCAAACTTAACTGATATTCAAACATCCGATAGAAAGGATACAAATGAGCTCATGAAAAGGTTTAGCTTGATATAAAATGTAGACGTTGCAAGACATGTTGAGGAGGGAAGATGATGTGACCAGTGATAAGAGCACAGAATCTGGAAGTGGATCACACAAGATGGTAAGGAAGACCAAAGGTACAAAGAATTATATATGGTAACAGAAAAAATAAATATTGTTTTGGAAAAGGAGGATGTTTGGTACATAAATAAGTAAATGGAGGAAGTGTCATCATAAAGCAAACCTTCAAAAGAGGGTGGAAAGCTAGATTAAAGAATTGTTGACTTTAATCTAGAGGCAGAATAAAATGAAATGTAAATACCTTTTGTAAAACTTCATCTTCTTTTTGTTTTTGGATCTTCAGTTGTTCAACCTCTTTCCCTGAAGCAAGTGATTTGTCCATCGCTTCGTTGACATGACTATCTTTCTTCTTGCTCTTCATCATTTGTTCATATTCCTCCTTAGATTTTCTATGATTGAGAATACAATAACATAATCATTTATTACTATCAGCAGCAGCATTATTAACGCAATCATCATCATCATCATCATCATCATCATCATCACCATCATCATCATCTCATTACTATCAGGGATGCCATTTGAAATTGATCTGAGAGCCTGGAAATCAGATAAAATTCAAAATTTTATATAAGAATCTGCTACAATTATGGCCTGAAATAAATTGCCAAGACCTTAATTCAGGTTTTTGCCTAAAACTAGCATCCCTGCATCATCGATCATCATACTAATCACTTCGACGACAATTACCACCAGCTTCACAATAGTCATCGACACCATCATCGCATTATCATCATCATCATCATTACAACTATCCCCATCGTCATCACCACCATCATTTATTACCATCACCATCACCATCACATCATCATCATCATCATTATCATCATCACTATCAACACCATCACCACCATCATCATCTCCACCACCAAATTCATCATCGTCTTCATCATCATCATCGTCATCATCATCAACACTACCACCATCATCATCACCACCACCACCACCACCATCATCGTCATCATCATCATCACCATCATTCTCATCACCACCAACTTCATCATCATCTTCATCATCATCATCATCATCATCATCCTCATCACACTCATCCTTAATCATCATCATCATCATCATCATCATCATCACCATCATCCTAATCAAACTCACTGCAGGACTTCTTGTAGAATCCTCTCCTCCTCGTTATCCACCTGAGCTTTGGAATGTTCTATAGATGTCTTCTCTCCCGGCTTCATGATATCTGGTATCTGACCCTGCCGTTGCTGCATCAGGGACAAGGCCTGCAGCTCTAACTCTATATTCTTCTGCGTCATCATCGACTTGAAGACGCTGAAATCCTGCGCAGCATAGACCTGCTCCAGCACAGTCTAAAGAAAACAAGGAAAAACAGATCTCATGATTTGTTCTAGACATGTCATTGCTACAATTGCTAATTCTTTCGGTGAGATTTTAGTCAACTAATTTTTACAAACAATCTTGCATTTTACTAGATCAAGGATTCAAGGAAACACAAGTATAAAATGATGTAACTGTTACTATACTGCAGACAGTTTAAATTCATATCGCTTTGTGTCTGTGCGCAAGTGTGTATGGCCATGAGTGTGCTGGTTAAATTTACAAGAGCTTCATTATTATTACTTTCATTGTGAATTCCTCCAAACGAATTTTTAGAAATTCAGTTTTGCTCAACCAAACAGTGCACATTATAAATTGTTACATGTATGTTATGTATTTCACTGTACAGCTTATAAAGTAATCAAATATTCAAAGTGCCATCCCTTCCATTACCCAATTTCTGCATTAAGAAATGATATTACAATCTTAAATGGAATGGCAAAGAATTTGGACAAAGTAAATAATTCCTAATTCAACCTACCACGATTTTCATCAAGTAAATGAAATAAAGTACGTTCCCTAGTCATTCAATAAGGAAATTTAGTTCATGCATGAGATCCATTATGAAGGAATGATTTGGGAGTTGTTTATTTTGTCCATTTTTTTTTGTCATTTGATTTCAAAGGGATAACTTACTGTTGTGGCTTGAGAATTCTTGCTCTTGAAGGCCTCACAAACTTGAACGAATGATTTGGCATTGATGCCAAGATCTTCTAAAAGACTCTCAAGCAACATTTCAACCTGCAATGCATAAGATAGCAATGTATAGAATTCTATTAAATAAAGAAATAAATCAATCGCAGGTAGAATAGAGTCAAACCTGAATTAGCAAATCATCTGTCAATTGTGAGCACCTGCCAATAGTAGCCATCTACATTTGTACCTTCCAAATGAAAATGTGTTCTAGAAATTGTATATAGAGGTCACATGTTTACAGCACCTGGTTTACAGTGACCTATTTTTTCTGTTTCCCTTAGATGGCCATCTTAAAAGGATTTGACTGTAATTGGATGTACTTATTCCTTTGAAGTTGTAGACATTTGCTGTCTATGGGGGTGTTGTTCAAAAGTTGCAATTGATCGCAAGTTGCAGTTGATCAGAATGCGCATGCCATGCACAAATAAATGCGTTACAACTTGCAAAATTGCAGTTGATTTGCAGTTGATTTTTAACCCACAACTTTTTACATAGAATTGAAAATTATACATGAAGTATCAAACATGTTGCTAATTTGTTTATAAAATAAGGAAAGTAAAATGATTCCATGGGTTACCATTCAGTAGCACTGTATATTACTCTGTTGAAAATGTGCATCCAAATTTGCTAATCAAATTCGAAAGTCAAATTATATCATAAGGTAACCAACATCTTATATATGACCCTTTGCACTTGGTGAGGACACCGAAAAGTAAAGAATACGATTGTAAGTTAATTCTAAACCTATATACATGACAGAGCATAGCATCCTTCATCTTAAAATACAGTGTGGTCACATCATTAACGTCTTTTATCATGGTGAAAGAAAAAGGATACATGATAAATATTCAAAAATTGCAACTGGGAGGGGCAAAAGCACTTCTGAAATAACTGATGATAAGCCTCTAATCAACAAAACATATCAAGGTCATTTTATGGACTGAGTGGTCATAAAATGAGGATTAGCTAGACCAACTATTATGTGGCAAAACAGAGCACTCCGACGGTTAAAGATTAATCAAGGATTTAATCATTGACAGAGCTCTCTAGCATATTGAAAAGCATTGGAATAAAACAAAATGAGCATTCTACTACATAGTCCATATACTGTATCTAAAATTAATTAACATGATACGAACTATTTCAAGTCGAATGACAATTCAAAGGTCCTTTTTAATGCTTTTGAAATCAGGACCAGCTTGTGATTGTTATGTCCGCACAGTTCAATACATGGCGTATGGATAAATTGTTCCATAACCTGATGACCCATTTTATATTTAAAGGCAATCCTTTATACTGCTTTATATGGAAAAGGAAGGGGAATGGGTTCAAAGGAGAAAAATACAAAAGAATGTACAGTGTAAATAAACATTTTTTTGGTGACATGTAACCTCAATCCACATCATTTTGCAAAGTTACTCTGATGGTTTTGATATAGAATAACAGTTAAAAAAAAAAAATGATCTATAGATCATAATTCAATTCGCGAGTTTGTTGTCATGGAAAGTTAAATGACGCATGTTTGCTGAATAACTTTTCCAGCTTTTCAACACTTTATGACAACTTTCTAAGTAAGAACAGATCTGACAAGAACGTGATGAAAAAAAGTTATCACATTTAAAATCAGTTGAGAACCATAAAACCATTATCTCCTTATATTATGAGACTTTTGTTTCATTTTCATAATTTGTGTGGTCTATTTGTTTATTCTTCTTTTTTTTCACATTAATTTTTATTCTCAATCAGACCAAATTTCTGATCCGTTTTTTTTTAATACAATTATATTGTTACGCTGTATGTCCCAGCACAAATGAGATACATATGCATGTTGTAAATATTTTCAAGCTACAACATAGTTACATTTTGTGTAGAAAAAAATAATAACCTGAAGCAATTTTTTTATGTATATCAAGTATTTCTTGTAAATTTCCCCTTTTTTTAACTTACCAAGCTTCCATATGATTCAAAGATCTTTGTATATTCCAACTTGTTTTCTTCTTCAGGGTTGAAAACTGCAACATGAAAAGAGAAAATTAAATAATAATTGTAATAATGATAATAATGATTCTAATAATAATAATAATAATAATAGTAACAATGTTAATAATAATAGTGATAATTATAATAATAACAATAAATAATAATGTGTCTTATCTATTCAATGCAGCTGCTCAAAAGAAATGTCCCCATTCTCCCCCAATAGGCGGGTTTACTTATATATTCAAATTTATGTGCGTTTAACATAGTTACGCGGTATTCCATAGGCCGATTGATAACAATAAGACTACAATACTTGGAATCCAGTTTGCATACATTACTTGTTGCTATGTCGGGCAAGCCTCGGGCAAGCTTTCAGGTTGTCAAGAACAACCTTTGTGTTAGAGGTATGCATAAAATTTGCATCTATTAGTAAACCCGCCTATTATGAGCTCCTATTACATGCAAGCATACATCATATGCATCTAAGGGAGGATGCTAAATTTGCCACAATACGGTCACTTCCAATCAGTCCCCAATCACACCTGGGTTGAGTGCAGCACATTAAGGATGAATTTCTTGCTGAAGGAAATGAACACTATAGGTGTGTTATTTTTACCGCCACCCTCTGGTGAAAAGGCAAGAGGCAAAACTAAGTTTAGTACAATGTTTCTACATAATGTACAATTGATGCCAGAATCAGCAAGCATCATAAAAGTCATTTACATAATCGTTCTTGTGGTTTGAAGAAATTTTCTCACATGTTTGGCATTTTCTTTTGCTCAAGCTTGCTTCTCTGACTGCAAGCTTTAGTGATCGCATTTTTACATGTATACACATCCTTGCAAAGAAGAACTACTTAGATGTCTTGGGAAAACTTCCTTGATTCTTCCACAATAATCTCCTCATGTATGTTCTGGTGATTTATTTATCGTTATCTTGGAAATCACTGAGCAGTGTGCATGCACGCAAACTTCTCGCACACAATCTCTAGAAAGCGATCACTTTATGATAAACCTCGTATATTGCAAACATACATAACAGATTATAAATAACCACCTCAATAAAGAAACCGAATACTAAAGGGGAGAGAGCAAGAAGACTGATTCTTCTCAGCTAAGGGTAGGCCTATAGTTTCTCCTATTATTAAATGGTATAATTTTGACATTAAAAGATAAATTCCACAACATTGTTATTTCATTATTTCATACCTCATTTTCTTATTCTTTCCAGCCAGATATGTTTTCTTACTAGATACTAGAACACATGAATTTAAAATCCTACAAGAAATTGTGCCGGGTGCTGTTTTAAAAGTGTTGTATTTTCTGTGTTTTCACAAAGAAGCTGTTAACAAAGGGTTGTGTTGATGAACACACAAAAAAAAATCAATCGTCAATTCAAAGGATATCTATTGATTCGCCTTATAATTTCTTTGATGTTTTTGTGCAAAACATTCTGGTAGGCCTAATAGTTTTGTGTAAAATTACACTTTGGCTCTTTGGTCGGATGTTAATACCTGCATAATTGTTTGTATATGAGGGATTTAGCATTTAATTATTACAATCACCTTTACAATAATTATTATTGTTCCATCAAAGAACAGTAATATATATTTATGGATTTTTTTTCACTGCTACTGGTATTATTATTTGACTATGGTAAGTATCCTTTGTGTGTGTTACATGATTGAAGGAGTTTGAGACATTTTAACAAAGTTTTTTCCCTGAAAAACTTCCCCGAAAAAAAAAAACATATGATTGATCCCTCTGGTAGTTACTCTATCATTAACATCATCATCATCAACAATATCATCATTATCAACATCATCATCATCACAACAACATCATCATTATCATCAACATCAAAATCATCATCATCATCATCAGACATCATCTTCATTATTAATCACCATCATCATCGTTATCATCATCAACATGATCAGATCAAGTTTCGTCATCATCAATTTCGCCATATTTTCTGATTCTGACTACTAGCTACTTTGACGAATAAATGTTAGACCATATAATATACTTGAGTTCGTAATAATTGTCTGATTGTGAGTGGCCTGTGGACCGTACGGTACGTGCGTTCACCAGTGATTTGTACACACAGCACAGCACACACCCACGCACCGAAAAAAAATATCCCAGACATAAATACTCACCGATGCAATTTTGTTCGATAAATCCGAGAATTGGATGTCTCCAAACTGGACTATGTAGAAATCCAATGACTGTGTCAATAACCCATTCTTCTTCTGCCATGGTTGTTTAATTCTAGATGCCTTTTAATATCAAAACACCGAACCAAAATTGTGTCACTGGGCAATTTCTAAGGACGCTATGCCAATTAATACAAGTATGGAACGCCAGTAGGTACACGGCTGGGTCACAGAATTGGCTGGATGAGCAAACCGTAAAAAAAAATGACAGTATTTTTGTTTTGTTTATAGTGAATTATAAAATTTGGAAACTCCCCCAGATAAACAGCCTACTTATGAATTACTCAATCTTTAATCAAGAACATTACAAAGTTTTTTTTTATCAATAACATTTACATCTACAGAGGCTTACTTTAAATAGAAATAGGTAAATCTACTTTGATTGAAAATCGTTTAGTTTAAAAATCTTTTTTCTTTAACTTCAATTTTCTTTAACAATCATTCAAAAATAAACATTTTCGCCTCCTGTAATTATGTAGCAGAAGACAAACACCCTTAAAATTGACAAAGAAAAGACATATGATTTTTGTCATTTTCCTTTCAAAAATCAAATAGGGATAACGAAAACAAATATGTAATAAACAAAAAAAATATATATATAATTAAAAAAAAAAAGCCGGGGGAATTCTAAAAGGGAATTATTAAAGAATAATGAAGCATACAGCCATTTGCCCACTCAATTTAAGTCACAAAAACAGAGAAACAAATAACGCTTCTTTCACACGTTGAAGCCGTAAATAAGCCAAGATTTCTATAAAATAATAATATTGTTTGTTAAGTTGGTGCAAAATTCAAAGTTTTGGATTGTTTTGTGCTTCACTGAGCAAAGGACTGGTCTTGTCTATTTGAAGAAAAAAGCCTAAAACTTTATTTTCTCCCTAATGATAATCGACAATTAAGCATATAAAACATAAAATCAGGAGATCGTCTTATTTATGAACTTCGTCCTGCCAAAATGCCATTTTGACACTATCAGTAAACCGTGAAGAAAAATATTTAAATCATGAATTTTTATGGAGAAATCCAACAGAAAAAAACAATAGATAAAAAAAACATTTGAAATCTCGGAAATGATAATTATTCAATTCAATTCAATTCAATTCATTTATTTTCACTTCATCAGAAATAATACAAAGTATAATGAACATTTACAACAACAAAAAGTTGAATAAAACTCTGTATAACAAAAATATAATGAACATAACATTGACAAATATTGT
>BQKZ01000764.1:15140-40028 GCA_036244855.1 Temnopleurus reevesii
GGGGGGGATTGCGTTTTTCAGATAGGGAATTTAAGTTTTGAGGGTTTTATCATTCAACTTTTTAATATTTAATTTATGTCTTCATTGGATTTACTTGTTTAGACTTTGATAATACTTTGATCTAAAACTAAGAAGATTTTTGAATGAATGTTCAGAGTTATCTAAAATTAAAGTGAATGGAGCAATTTGTTCTCCCATTTTATTTATCATTAGTCAGGCTGCGTTTTTGTGCCAGGCATACCTGTAGCCTCACCTCGGCCTGTAGCTGTATATGCAGGGCAACATGAAAAAATGGCCCTGCTCCTCTTTTTTGTTCTCAACGAAAGAATGGCACTTTTTAAAAAGTGTGAACTTTGAGAGTTTGAAATGGAACTTATTTGATCCTAACCTTGTGTAGGCTTTATATTGAGAATGTCTTAATGTTGTACGTGTCAGGAGTTGTATGCCTGTATAGTATTACATAGGTATGGTACATGTGAAGTTATGATAATGATTGTCAAAAAAGGTTATGAAATTATTTTCAATATATTATCAGATTATATCACATTTCCATACTTTATCTCTAACATCTGAATCTACATCTACGCAGTGGCAAATTGTTGTGATACCATTGTAAATGAGTGATTTCTGATTCTTCATTTTTAAACTGCATTTAACAGGTTCAGACTTTCAAAGATGGCAACAGTTTGGATTATATGGAGCTGGTGGATGGAGTTCTACTTAATGATGCCATGGCCCAAATGTAAGTGTGATAATTCCATTGTTGATTTATGCAATCCAACCATTTCACCAAATTGTTCTTTATCCAACTCTGACTCGCATGTCCTCTCAGTTCTAATGAGTCTGATAAAAAAGATGAAGTGACCGGAAGAACTACAGGACTATTTCTGTATAATGCAGATGCTATAATTGTGCATGTTAGAGGGGTTACATGTATATGTTTTTCACAGGAGGTAAACGTCTCTTTTCTAGTCGTTATAAGAATGTGTTAAATTCACCAGCAACAACTGAACAATGAAATAAAGGGGGGGGGGGGTCCAATATGTAAAAGTACACTTGTACTGAGTCAGTGTAATCTGCATAATTTCTAATTGGATGAACAAATGTATTAGGGTACATGTGTTTTACAACAGCTGTATCATGCTTCATTTTTGTTGAACAGGGGATATAGACAGCAGACCTTCCTTTTCCAATTTCCTGTTTACACCCATATTGCGGTAGTGGCCTGGATAACTAGGTATCTAGGTATATTACTTACTGTACAGACCAGTCTGTATGTCCTAAACTCTGCACTTTACAATGTACGTGTATACCATAAGACCTGCATGTAAATAATATGTTGATTGCTATTATGTTTTGTTGTTAAACAAAATATGATTAGCCCTCGGACTTCTATTTTGTTCTTTACTACGTTTTCATGCTATCCACATTCCCCCCATTGAAATATTATCATCTTATATCAGGTGAACAAATAGTTTGTCATTGTGCGTTTCACAAAGAAGAGTGCATAAAATTTGATTACTTTACGAAACTGGTCTATTGCAGCATTGGGATTAAAAGTCTTCCAGTACATTGTAAAATCACTCAAGTGGAATATCTACACATTCACATACATGTANGGGGGGGGGGCATGCCAAAAGTGGATGAAGCAATTTGTCAGTTGTTAGGCTGCGTTTTTGCAAGGCAACATGAAGCAATGGCACTTTTAAAGAGTATGAACTTTGAACTTATTTGATGCTACATCCTACATGTAGAATATTATACCAGGAGTTTTAATTGTAAAGTTGTGATAATGATTTTTAAGAAAGTTGACAAAATTATCGAGTTTAACATCAGATTACAACATCAGTTATACTCTTATATTTTACTTTATGTAGGAGGCTGCGGTCTATCTTCTCTCATAAATTTTTTTTTGTAGAATCAACACTGATGAATAAAAAAATATTTGTAGATGCAATGATATATTTGTGATTCTTTATTTTTAATCTGTATTTAACAGGTTCAGACTTTCAAAGATGGTAACAGTTTGGATTATATGGAGCTGGTGGATGGAGTTCTACTTAATGATGCCATGGCTCAAATGTAAGTGGGATATTGTTAAAATGAAATCCAATCAGGGCGCTCACAAAAAACTCTTCAGGGGCAGCACGCCTGACCAAAGAATGGCTTCAATTTTTATCAAAATACAAGCGATATCAAAATAAGCAAAAGGACAGTGTACCTGTGGCACACTAATTGTTTTTTTTTTCTTCTTTTTTTCTCGAAGTTTGGTTTACTGCCCGGGCCAACAATCTGTACATGTATAAAGAAAGAAAAAAGATAAACCCTGCCATGTGCCTTTCACATGAGAGAGATTCTTCCTAAATGTAGGTATACATACATTGTGCATGTTAGACAGGTAATTTTATTTATTAATCCTTGGGAGGATGTGTTTCATAAAATGATAAATTATGTTGAATAGCAATGGGTTCAAATTACTGAACAATGGAAAAAAGGCGGAGTCCCACATTGTATGTACGAGTATACTTGTACTGACGAATACTAGACTCAATGTAATCTGCATAATTTCTAATTGGATGAACAAATGTATTAGGGTACAGGCCGGCCAGGGTACATGTGTTTCACCACAGCTGTATCATGCTTCGTTTTTGTTGAACAGGGGATATAGACAGCAGACCTTCCTTTTCCAATTTCCTGTTTACACCCATATTGCGGTAGTGGCCTGGATAACTAGGTATCTAGGTATATTACTTACTGTACAGACCAGTCTGTATGTCCTAAACTCTGCACTTTATGTGTACATGTATACTGCAAGATCTGCATGTAAATAATATGTTGATTGCTATTATGTTTTGTTGTTAAACAAAATATGATTAGCCCTCGGACTTCTATTTTGTTCTTTACTACGTTTTCATGCTATCCACATTCCACCCATTGAAATATTATCATCTTATATCAGGTGAACAAATAGTTTGTCATTGTGCGTTTCACAAAGAAGAGTGCATAAAATTTGATTACTTTACGAAACTGGTCTATTGCAGCATTGGGATTAAAAGTCTTCCAGTACATTGTAAAATCACTCAAGTGGAATATCTACACATTCACATACATGTATACTGTACAGCTCGTGCACCACCCTTCCTCCATGCATTTGTTTCTGTTCTGTACATCTTGTGTTTCTTTCCAAACAAATACATAGAACGGGTCACCTTTGGAAAAGTGCAAAGGAAAAGCTGATTATTTATAATGAATTTTGTAAACATAGTCAAATAAATTACACAAAACTTGATATACCATCATAATTAGCTGGCATGTACATGTACAAAAAATAAGTTACTAGCAAATTCTGTTTAAGAGAGAAGGAAAATAAAAACTAGCAAAAAGTCACCGATTATTGTAGCGATCTCAACTAGTATTTGATAAGTATAAGAAACATGTGGTACAGATCAATAAAAATTTCCCAGGATTATAACGATACAGATTGTTACACTTCGCCTGCTGGTGTACAACAATAATCACATTCACTTATACACAAACTCAAACTATTTATTGATTCTCACTCTGAATATTTTTGTCCCATGAATATATCAAGCCCTGTTACAATATTGATCTTTCCCAAACAGTGATTGTTATTAGGACATACGCATAGTGTAAATCCTCTACACGTTAGTGAACGAAGTCAAACCATCGCTATGCATCATTTACATGTAGAAAGAGTTTATTTTCTCACAGTTTTATAAATATTGTTGATATCATCAAAGGGAAAGAAACAGAATTTTTAATCTTGATAGCCTTTTATGTAGATTTGATATTGATTAGTAAGAATCCATGAACTTTTTCCATTTTGCAGAATTATAACTTTGCAGAATGGCAGAACAGTACATCATTATTAGCTCATATCCTTCAATTGAGAAGTGTAAAGCGTGAAGTAGTGTATGGTGTAAAACTGTAAAGTTTGTAAATACACACAATAAAAGAACATTCATGAGATCCTACATGTAGACCTCGCCATCAAATGAATTTAATTGGTCGGACTGTCATTTTAGAGATACTCAGAAATACATTTCGAAATATGAGTGCTCATTTGGGAAAATATCAGTATTCATGCTTATACACTGTAGGCCTACAAGTTATCAGAAGAATTATTTACAAATATATGCACATTGATTTACCTTTTTAAATATTTTTATTGAATACATCTGTACAGTGTGTAATAAAGAAAAGAACTAAAAAACAAAAGCAATTTTGATATCGCTTGACAAGAGCATCCAGTCTTTGAAACCTTTTTCAAGAAAAGTTCATGGCAGTATGTTCGAAAAACTTGTACAGGATCAAGGAATAATTGTGCTTTTTTTTTTTTTTTTTACTTTTCACATAATTTGATGAGTATGGAGGTGATGTTCAACACTATACTGTAGAATTCTAACTTCTAAGAGGAAAAATTTGATAAACAAAAACACTTTTTAAAGCAAATCATGCTATGTAAAATGCATAGGAAATGGCACTGCGATACCAGTAAAAGTATTCCTTGATTATTCAATCACAAATTGTGGCTAGGCTGAACAGGTGTAGGCATGAGTAATTCTGATTAAAAGCAAACAGACATTGCCTAGTTTCCTGTGAAAAGTGGGAAAGTTAATCATTGTCTGAATGTCTAGCACTTTAGACTTTCCTGCTTTTCTCATCAACCCATCTTGATCAAACTTACATCGTACATTATACATGTAGGACAAAATTGTGGCCAATCTTCTGTAGGACATGCAGGGTGCTACAAACCCACATGCTTGAATGCCTGGCGCAATAAAATTTAGCCATTGGGCAAGTAAATGAAATTGTCACATGCCCAATAGGCAAGTAATGGTTTTTAGGTCCAAGGGTATGAATTATTGACTGTCAGTGAATTCTTTGTGAGAATCCAGTTGCAAGATACCTCATTTGACCAAGTTCACAGACAGCTCAGCCAAATTGAGTGTTTATATATATGTGTGTGGCTGTTTTTGTTTGCTCTGAAATTTTGGGCAAGAGAAATTGATTTTCGTGCCAGTGATTTGAAAAAAAAAACACTTGCCCAACAGGGTAATTAGTGCAAAAAAATCTTGAAGGAAGCACCCTGACATGTACATCATGTACTTCCGATGTATTTGATACAGAATCACATGTTTTCTGTACATGTATGCAGTGCTTTTGCAGTCTGGTTATCTAATTACATGTAGGGTGCCTGGATCTGGATAATGGCATGGTAATTGAGTTTCTGTTAAAATAGAACAGATTAAAACAACATCATCACTGTCATTTGTTTAACAGGTCTACAGGATGTGCAATGAATATGAAGGCTGTTCGTTCATACATTGTACACTAGACCAACCTACAGTATACATCTGAAATGTTGTGTAGGGTAGGTCTACTGAACAAGTATACATTTTGTAAGACATCAGGGTCCTGTAAACCTAAAAGAGATACGAATATTGAACTTAAAATTAATCATATCTCTTTGATAGATGTTTTGATGTAGACTTAGGGGTTACGATTAATATTTATTGTAAGTTTAATTGCATCTTTTATGTTACATGCCCCTGATTTGGGATGAACTTCATTGAAAAGACAATAATGGTAGTTCTTGTAGTTATATTGAATATAAACTGCTCTTCAGTCTTGTTTTCAAAATCATAATCCCCTTGGTGTTCGCAAAATGTAAAGTCAGAAAATGATTCATTGGTACAAAAAATGATTTGCATTTACACTAATATCAAATGAAATACTTCAATATTAGAGTTAAGACGCTTGCATTCTAGTTTGCAGGCACAGACCATATGATTGGCCTTCGGTGTACAGCATTTTGTACAGCATTTTGTACAGTGCACAGGCTGCTCTGCCTTTTCCTATGCAGACTCTTGATCATGCACTATATTGCGGAAACCAAAGCCAAGAAGGACATATGTACAGTATCAGTGAATTTATAAACTTTTAGGAAAAAACAATCAAATGACATCCAAAAAACATTTAGTAGTCTGGCAGCCTGAGAAGGCTCAAGAGTATTGAAAGTGATGATGGAGAAACGGGCTTACATGAGGTGCGAAAGTCATGATGAGATCAGATTCTCCCCTGTTTAATTTTTCATCCCGTAAAATGTCAAAGCCGCTGCTGGGAGTTAAAGAAGCTTATGAGCTTTCTCAAGCTGTGAAGGGAATGCCTGAATCCATGAAGGATATGGGTGATTGCACATCACTCATGCTAGAAAAAGGCCTTCAAATTCAATTGAAGATGGGGAGTGTGACTTTGTGCATCAGTTGGAGTTGTAGTGAGCAAGCACAAACCCAATCCTGGTAGTTTATTTAGTCCGATTTTAAAGGGCAGTATACATAATACATGTAATACTCTAGGCCTACATGTAGCGTACATGTCTATCTGAAACTGGAAGTAGGTAGAAGCTACATTTACAGCACGACCACAAAATAAAGTTGCAAACCATCTGGAAAATTAATGAAATGTGCAATCAGTGTTTGTTTCTTGATTAAATGTTTTTATTACAATATTTACAGTGAAAATGTTTTAATTACATCTCTTATGAATGAACAATAGCTCATCCGTTTGATTGCAAATACTAATTGATTGTCAGTTTTATACATCAGGCCCATGCTGCTTTAAACATGGAATTCCTGAACTACGATCCAAAGGCCTTCATTGATGATTTGGTTTTAATAATCGTGGCCATCGAAAGAATAACGTCAGCTACACTGCACAGTGTATGACAAATTCAGTGAATCATACATTTTGTGTTGGGTGGGTGTGCCACCTAAATTACATGTAGCCTTCGAAAAATCAACAAAATATTGAGCTGATGCTGTCCTTGAGGATTACTCACATGTCCATGGTACATTAGGTACTGATATATTTACATTGTTACCATGGCATTCTGACCAATAGTCAGAAGAATGACTATAAAAAAAAAACGAGAATCACAAATATTGATACACAAAGAATGCCTTTGTTTGTCACAGTTTTTTTTTTTTAATCGGATGCACAATGGTAGGAATTTATTATGGACATCATCTTTGATTTTAACATGTCTCATCTCATGATTGCCTTATTGATGAAGTACAGTGTACATTGTATACCAGAATGCCTATATCATCAGAAATACCAAGGAATTATCTAATAATAATGAATAAATCCTTGGAAAAATGAAACTCCTTGATTGTGCGTTACTTTTCAGGTGCCCGGTGTGTTTTTTATTCTTTAAGGGGAAACAAATAAACATATTGTTTGAAAAAAATTTAAACAGCAGTAGAAGAAACTTTCTGGATATTCAGTTGAATTCCAACTGTATAGCAACTCTTAGCATATTGTGTCACACCATTAGAAATCAAAACACTGTGCCTTTCCTGTCCGTTTTTATGAGCTCCATCAAATAGCACTAATGCAGACGAAATTCCAGGAGGGGACATCGGATAGCCCATGAGGGATGGTGCTCCATTCATTGGTATCAGATGTCTGTAGGCATTCCCTGTCTATTTTAGCACTCGTTCTCCATAAATTCTATCAGAAAAACATGATATTTATTTTCTGTCTCTCCTGCTTTCTGAGATTCTCATATTTTATGTCATTCTATTTTCGTTCATGCTACTTCATTGTGATCGATCTCCTGTTTTCTCTCTCACTAGCTGCATATACCTCAACTTAAATAAATATACATACATACATGTGTATCTCTCTCTTCCATTCCTCCATCATTCTCTTGCATAATCTCTCAAACCCCTGACCATCTTTTTTTCCTCAATCATACCTCTAAATTTTCTATCTTTCTTTCAGTTTCCCCCTCCCTATTCATGTATCTTTCCCAAAAATGTTATCACAATTATTACACAGAGGTACAGACTATGTACATGTATGTAAATCATTAGCTGACTCACTAAGTACATAAATACATTAGCATGATCATGAATGAAAAACACATTAGACTGCATGCATATTGGAGCTAATACAGTATGTAAGTGTATGTACATATACCCACACATTCAATCTCATGTTATGTACATGTACATAAATGCAGAACATATCCTTTATGTAAATAGGCCTGTACATTGTATATTAGACTACATACAATGTACTGGAATGCTGTATAGCCTTCTGTAGAGTATGACAAAACCTGTAATTTAGGATACTGGTAAAATTAAAAAAATTACTCTTTTTCCTAATAGGCCGGTTTACCAATATATTCAAATTTATTCACGTTTTTTGCCAATGAATGTACATGTACAAGTAGGCCTACATGTACGTAGTTGTGTGATATTCCGCCAACAATTTAACTAAAATATACAGTACTTGGAATCCAGTTTGCATGTACATGTATACATTATCTGTTGTACAAGTATCTGTATCTGTCCATGATGTGCAATCACCAACATCTGTTATCATGTTTTTATGTTGGGCAAGCCTTGGGCAAGCTTTCGAGTTTTCAATAACTATCTTTGGGGGTGTTGCTCAAAGGTTGCAATTGATCGTGAGTTGCAGTTGATCGGTACGCGCCAATCAAAATCATTATTTCATGCGCGTCTTGTTAAATGCGCACACCACGCGCGAATGAAAATGCGCGTTACAATTTGCAAAGTTGCAGTTGAGTCTAAGCAACACCCCCTTAGTGTACTATAATCAACTCCTACATGTAGGTCCATGGTATAATAAACCCACCCAACGCAAAGTGATATGGAGATTGGATAAGAAAAACATTTATATTGCTTTACCATTATGAGATTGATTCTCTGGTCATGCATAACAAAAACATAAAAGAAAACTTTTGCACAAATACATTTTTTCCAACAATGACTGAAGAACAACGACGTCACCAAATTTTGTGGACTAAAATCAATATCATTACGAAGTCCAAGCGGGCAATTTCATTATCTCTGCATTTCACTGTTTGCATGAGTGTCTTGTGTAAATATTGGGATGTAATGTGATAATGAGGAAAGCCTTATCTATAGCATTGGCTCGTCTTTCTGTGCCTTCCTACGTTGACTCTCGTTCAGAACTAATTAGTTGCTGGGCTGTCCCATTCGGCTAGCAGCAGTTCAAACAGATATGCAGGCTATGCACATGTGCTGTCTGATATGGCTTCTGCTATTTTGGACGTATCTGCACTACGTAGGCATGCCAATGCATTTTGTCTGAGATCGTCTTTTGGGTTTTAGGCATTTTACATGTATGGACAGAGGACACAATGTTTAAAATCTGTTTTCAACAATAGCAGTTTTCAGTCATTTTCAAATTTCACTATATTAGTGTACATATTTTTGGTAAAAACATATTGTAAATACAATGTACATATGGACTGCAGAGCATTAGCATACCTTCTGAATGATATTATGTAGGCATTCAACATGCGAACAGGGAGAACTGCCCACCAATGTAGAGACCATGTAAATTTGTGCATGTACCATTCTTATTATAAAACCAAGAATGAATAGTGATAGATTTGTTTTAGTGCGCGAAGTAGAGATTACATGATTGTATTCTACCACAAAACAGTAGAGTTCATTTTATGTAATGTGGTGTACGATGTTGATAGCAGTGCCGGGATACATGTACTGTTGTTATTTTACAAAGATGCAGGCCTACATGTAGCTGTACATCTGATATGACTTCCTGGCAAACAAGATATTTCTATCCTCCACTAATCTTGAAGATGTATGACAAGGGATTACAAGTAATTCTAGAAAGCCATTGGTTGATTGTTGAGCAGTTTGCTGTTTGCAGACTTGGAGCTGGATGTTTGTGAAAACTCTTGACAAGAACCTCCTAATGGTTCGGTCAGGAATAAAAGCAGAGGAAAACATATATATTTGACTCTGACCTCACCTTATGACTTATACGACTGACTTTACAGTGACTGGCACACAGGACCTTTTTTGTGTCAAAGGTGCCAAAACTTCACAACAACAACAACAACAACAACAACTATATTTGACTCGTCTTCTTCCTCCCTCACACCAAAAGTGTTCGTTAATCATCTTTGTGGCATACTCTTCATTTTTTCAAAAAACAAATTTTCTGTTAAAATTAGAAAACATTCTATATGTAGGTAATGGTTTCCTTCATCATAATCTGAGACTACAATGCATCATGTATCAATATTATCCCCTTACACACATTTTGTGAAACCAGAGAATATAAAAGTAAAATTTAGAATGTATTCTGAAGACTTTGTGTACATGTGTACATTTACATGTAAGGAACCTTGGTTGTGTTTCATGAAGATGTGCATAGATTTACACGTTACTCTACAAATGAATGATGACCCTTTCTTTGATGCATTCATCGCCAGGGGTCATCATTGAGTGTGAGAAAGAATCACCAGTCGTTCGTAGAATCGTGTGTAGATCTACACACACTCACACAGCTTTATGAAACGGAACTCTGGTTTCATATCTCGCTCATGGATGTAAACACTTGTTGTTGTTGGTTATTTGTTTTCAGTTATTTGTGAAAGTGTTCTTGAGAAGATCATCTTATTTTGCACAATCTTACAATGTACATTTATGGATCTCGAATTATAGTTTTTGTTTTACAATATCATGTGTATGAAGATTATATGTTCGTGGCCAAATTATCAACGATGTTAGATAATGTAGTTTAGTTAATTCAATATTCTCAAACCATGTACACTGTATGATGTTAAATAGTTTTAAGCCTTTTCAACTGACATGTTCCCAAGGAGTAGAAAATGAAAAGTCTGTATGTATAGTTTTAAATCTTCACTTTGAATGCGGAATGTTTGTATTTAAACATTGTCCTGTTATTAAAACTTGCATTTTCCCCATATCTAACAATTTCCGCCATTGTTGTTGTCAAATGCATTTAAATTTTCTCCAAGATCAATAATACCACCTGTTTTATTTTTTTTGTTTTTTTAATGAACGTAAATTTTGTTTTGTTTATTTTCAGTGACACGAGGACATCCTCCCTGAGGGTCAACACAGAGGTCAATGGAGATATAAACCTTCGCATACAGAACCTTGATACTTTGATGAAGAAAATCAAGTCATTCTATCTGGTAAGTCAAACGCACAATAAATAAACCAAAGTAATGATTAAAAAATATATGTGTTTTAAAAAAATGTTATCGATTGAGACTTTAATTGTCGGACATTCTCCTAGAGGATTCACACTGAGATTAAAATGCGCAGACAGAACCTTGATACTTTGATGAAGAAAATCAAATCATTCTATCTGGTAAGTCAAACTCATGATAAATAGACATATTAATGATTAAAAAAGATATGTGTTTAAAAAAATGTTATTGATTGAGACTTGAACTGTTATGAAACTTTCCTCGATGATCCACTCTGCAATTAAACTCTGCATCAAGAATCTTGGTACCTTGATGAAGAAAATTAAGTCATTTTATCTTGAAGTCAATTAATTACACCAATAGATAAAAAATGCATGCCGAAATTTTTTTAAAAGTGTTATTAAATTTTGTATAAATACTGATCATTACATAATAGTACATGTACATGTAGGTGAAATGTACATCAAAATGTTGAATTCATTACAGGATTACTTTTGTTTGATGTAGGATACACAAATGTTTTCATTTCTATTTTGTTCCAACAAAAGTGGTCAGTAACGATAAGAAACGTGTTTTGGTTGCAATGATTGCAATTGGTAGATGTAGAACTTGCAATCGATAGTTGCTATTGGCCTTTGGTAATGTGGATAGATGGAAAGGTAGAAGACAAAATGACAACCAAATTAGAAAAAAGGACTGAATCTCGACCACTGCCTTGTGATGAAATTTGCAATTGGTCAAAAAAACAAACCCAACACGCATTCCTGCATAGTTTGCATTTGATTGAATAAATCTTTGCAGGAGCATTGCTCACGGCTATTTACACTGCAGACCGTACTTGGTATGGCTTGAGCTACTGTTTTCATATCAGCAAGCAACTATTTTACTTTCTGAACTAGCCAAATGAGAGGATATGGTCCAATATTTGGCTTCAGTTTGTCTGCAGTTCATTGAATTGAAGGGAAACAGAAGAGAAATAATCTTGTGTAGGGGGAACAGCATGAAATAAAAATATAAGTTACAATAATTGTTCGATTCCATGTGAAATTATCACATGATTTATAAGAATTAGATTATTATTTTTTTTTTGGGGGGGGGGGGGTGTTGAAGGAAGTACATGTATGGGCCTAGTCTACATTGCATATGCATGCATAGTATGAAGCCACTTTGTTACGCGCAAACATGTTTTGGATGCCATGGAAGGAAGAAAGAATTGTGGCATGCGACATTGTTAGAAGAAATAAATCAAAGTAATGAAAGCTCACTCAATCCATAAAAAGCCCAATATAAATACTGCAGACTTTAGAAGTCTGCATGAATGGTAATATGATAGTCAGCTTGAAGTCCCCCTCTGGCTCTAGCCATGTTATGACTAGCAATGAATGCTTAAATGGTAGGAGGAGAGTGTCAGATTGAATGCCCCTCCATGCCATGGGATACAGCTTGACCTCTGGGGAGAGCTTCCATTGATGAGGGGATGAGGCCAATTGAAGAGTTCATGTGAGGTCAGGGAGGAGGTGTCCTCACCTGGCCTTGTATAAAGTCCAACCACTCAGTGCTAGTACACTTGAAGGTCATTAAAGCCCAATGTGTTGACTGGTTCAAGCAGATCTCTTATCACAATCTAGGAGAGGATAGCCCATCAGCATAAGCATTTTTTAGTAGTTTTATTTTATCAGTAGTTTTTATGAATCTACGATATGTACCATGCATTCAAAAAGAAATATTTTCAGTATGATTGATGCTATGACAGTTTCAGGCAAAGGTCCTGTGTTTGTGTGTTTCCTCATAGAAGTTAGATACATTGATGATTTTTTCAGCTAGTGTGAATCAAATCACATGTTGGTAATGATATAGCTGATGCAGTTCCAAACACCTCTGTGCTGGCCCATGAATCGAGCCCCTTATTTCAAAAGCATGACTTTTTATGCCTCCGCCACCTTAAGGTGGTGATGGAGGCATTATTCATGAATGGGATTGTTGACTATTTCATGTGATGTAGGTCTATCCTACATCAGGCTTTCCATGCATGCTGGAATGTAAAGAAGAATACAATTATGCAGTCCCATATGCCTTGAAAATTAGCTGCGGAGTTGAAGACGTAAAGTTGCAGGTGTTTCTGAATTTTATAGATATCACTTTCTTTTAGAATGACCCAGTTTCGCTATCAATATTTCAAGAATTCCATACAATACATCATCACAAATCCCTGTCAGCAATACAACAACTTGATATCAGTCTGCTTTGATCTTGAGCCTGGGGTCAAGTTCATAGTGTGTTAAAGTTGAACGTGAAATGTGAGCAGGATGTTGTGACATATGTGTGTGCAACATTTAGCTCATGTTCAAACATCAAAATGCATGAAGAACTTTGCATGAAATGTGTAAATATGTTTGCCAGTTGAAAATATTTGTGTGTGATATGAATTGATGCAGATGCACATTTTTTTTTTTTTTTTTTTTACAATAAACGAACAACTTCACAAGAAGTCCATGTACATCATCACAATTCCTCCTTATCGGGAGGGCGGGGTCAAGTTCTCAGTATGTGAAAGTGAAACGTGAGGCGGGAACATTCAGAGTTGCCCAGCGGGATGTTCCAACATGTGTGTGCAACATTACACCCTTGGTCAATCATTATAATGCAAGAAGAACATTTTATAGAATATGGAAATATATGTTTGTCAGTTGATATTGTGTGTGATACATAAGAATTGATACAACATATCATTCAATGAAGGAATGAACTTCACATACTACTTTGAGAAGTTCATGTACATCATTTCAAGAATTCCAGGCACCGACATCACAATTCCTTTTAGTGGGAGTGTGGAGTCAAGTTCACAGTGTGTGAAAGTGAAACATGAACTGGGAACATTCAGAGTTGCTCAGCAGGATGTTACGACATGTGTGTGCAACATTTAGCCCCACGGCCAAACATTAAAATGTGAGAAGTACAGTAGTTGTTTCGTAAATTTGACATCAATGTTTGTGACTCACATAAGGTGTACTGTTTCATCATTGTGCAATAAGAATTGAAACATCAGTCAGGTCTACAATATGATTCAATATCATGCATGAATATGTGCTGAAATTTTATTTTGAAAATATTAATTAATTATTAATTAGAATTTAATGATTTATAAACTCAGCTTGCAATGTTAAATCATTGAAACTAATTGACACATACAGGTTGCCAGAAATAGGTTAAAAAACTCAGCATTTATCAGTCTGATGATTTTGCATCAAAACTGATCTGATGAAGAGCTGGAGTGATTTTTTATTATCCTCTTCAATGTTATTGTGAACAAAAATAAATTGCAAAGTATGGGGGAAAATATCTGGCAAAGTACAAAATGAATTCAATAGATCTTTGCTGAAGTTTCCAGAGGAAAGTTCCAGCACACATTCTCACGAAGAAAGCCAAATAATTGAAACCTCTTAATTGTATGAATGTACAAAAGCCCTACAAAGTCTTTCTGAAGAATTTGTAGACATTTCTTCTTTTCCAGCACCAGCCTTTTTTTTTCAATACACATACCTCCCTGCTAGACTTTCATAAAGAATATGTTTGCAAAACTTCTCTGAATCTTATGTGTCCAATGACTTGAGCAAATGCACTTTGAATGGTTAAGAGATTCCAGCACAATCAGGTGTATTTTCTTGGAGTAGGAATTGCCTGTATAACACTAGAATTTAATGACCAGGTACCTGCACTCTTGTGTACTTGAGAATTCAACTGGTTGGAAAATTACTCAGGTTTTTATCCTTTGTGGAGGTCACTTTTCAATTTGAAATCTACTGATGATAATAATAATAATCCTATGCAATAGATGCTCAAGACACTTTGCATTATTATTAACCTGGCTTTAGCCTGGCATACACCAGCACACTTGGCATTTCAATGAATGAATATTCCTGCCATGTTCCAATTCTCACCTCACCTGGGTTGAGTAAGGTATAATGTAGATGGATTTCTTGCTGAAAGAATGAGTGGGATTCGAACCTACGCCCTTCAGGTTGAAAGGCGAGATGCAGAACCACTACCATATGGTGGCTCCACATGACTATTAAAAGAATGACTAAGATCTAAAATGATTGCATTAAAAATAAATGTCTGCAGATTTATTTTTATTTGGGTACATGTAGGATGATTATATATATATTNTATTTTCGCTAATTTCGCGGTTATGGCCTCGCGAAAATGTCCACTCTATATGATGCACATTCATTTGTGTACAAACACTTTCAAAAACGTGAAAATAACAACACGCCAATGTATCAAACTGGTCAGAAATGGCGAAAATATCTGTACGCCAAAATATTGGCTTATGCATTATAAATTTCTCTAAAAAAGATGGAGAAGAAAGAAATTAGAAGGCTCATGAGTTGTCAGAATTCATGGTACTCAAATGTTTTTTAGTTGCCTCTACACTGTAGTTTTGAATGTAGTCCCACTTATATGTCAATGTAAAGATAAGATTTAAAAAGTACACTCCACAACAAGTCTCTTCCTGTTTTATTTGGCTTAATACCAACACATCATTGGCATTATGTTTTAGTTGTATAAACTGTACAGGCCTGCTATACATGATATCAGTATGTTGATGAATGCTCAACATTTGTTGACAGATATTTAGTTTCATAGAGTAGACTAAACCTGTTTTTATAATAATAATCACAAGTAATATTCACAAATGATACAGATTATCCAATATATTCAATAAAGATTACAGGTACAGTTTAAGTCATATTTGTTTGCTTACCTATTATCATTATAAAGCATAGGACAATGGCATCACATTGGGATTACTGGATTTTTTTTGTGCTCTTTTATACTAGTGATAATAGGTAGCAAAATGTTCTGCACTGTAAAATACTGTATAAGCTGAAATTTTTGCAGTGGTCCTATTTTGGCATATTTCGCTGTCTTAGCATCGTGAAAATTCCCTGTATGAGGCAACGGCGCCATGAGCATCGAAAGGTGGACCTGTGCGCTATACAAGTAGCCACTATTATTATTATTATTATTCATACACATGTTTGTACATATGCACTATTAAAACATGAAAAACACCAAGCCAATGTGTCAAATTGGTTAGAATCTTGAAAATATCTGTATGCTATTGATGTTGGCCTATACACTATATCTCTATTGGGGTGTTGCTCAGAATCAAATGCAAATCAACTGCAACTTTGCAAATTGTAACGCGCATTTTCATTCGCGCACGGTATGTGCATTTAACAAGACGCGCATGAAACAATGATTTTGATTGGCGCGTTCCGATCAACTGCAACTTGCGATCAATTGCAAGTTTTGAGCAACACCCCCTATGATATATTTTCATTTAAATTTGTGCATCAGGAAAACCTAATTGATACAAATTCCAAACACTTGGTTTAATACTTCAAAGCTGTTTTGTACAGTTTTTCAAAAGCAGTTGTGTAGTCCTGAATGTGTAATACACAGTTGAAAGGTAAGCTTTTAAACCTCCTGTTAAATTGCCTTTAGTGGGATTCGCCATGCATGTCTGCTATGCAAAGTCAATCATGGATGGCTAGATATTGATTCGCAAGCCGCGGTGGAAGGACAAGTTTGCAGATGTCTGCTCGTTTTCCATTCAGTGATGATTTGCAAAGAGTCGCTCAAGAACAAAGGCAATTGGCATGGAAAAGACAAAGGAAGGAGAATAGAAATACCATGTAAATTTCTTTTGTACATGTGTAGATTGTGGATATGGGAGATGGATGTACATTCCAAGTATAAATGAACATGTTGCATCGTATGTTATTTTCATGTAATGTGACATGTTTTGGCATGGAAAGCAAATTTTTGTATGGTATCAGTAAAGAATTGAATTACAGTATGTACTGAAGATTGGCATTGCTCAGGTCCTTTTTTTTCATTTACTCTTTGTTGGAGAACTCTTTCAATTAATGTAGCTAATTATTGAAGGGTTGTTGATGTATTTCAAATTCACCCTTCACTCAGTGAAATGATAGGAAAAAACAAAAGCAAGAATGAGCTCTTTGAAATACCTAAAAAGGATGTAGAAAAACAATGAAAATTTAGATCAGGGAATTAAAGGATACAGCAGTTTCTGTCGTTCTTCACTCTCTCATGTTTCATGCAATGACAACTATATGTACATGTAGCAGAAAAACATATTTGGTTGGTAGTCAAGCGGTCTTCAAGTTAATTCTTTAATCGTTAAATGAGTTGATTGGTTCAGGATATCAAGATCATCTGGGTCAGGGTGGTCTAAAATAAGCTCATCCATCTGTTTTCTTCGACTTTAGGAATACCACACCAGCTGTTCACACTAAACACTGGTCAATGCCAACCCATTATCCACCCCTCCCCTTCTTAATATGTCCCCCCAGCCAATGGTTTCTGCATCCGTTTGAAGATGCTAAAAATGGTCGGTGAAAAAACTGTGGAAACGATTTAGGGCGATCATCTGTCTTTGGCTGCGTCCCATATTCAATTGATTTGCATGGTTAGTCAGTAGGCTTGTATATTGATCAATTCGCCAGTCCCCGTTCGTTTGTGCATTAGGTTGGATTCAGACTTAGGGATAGATTTTTCAGTGGTTGTTTGGCTTCTCTTGCAGCTTACGTTGCATTCTTCAAATGTTTGAATGTGTTTAACTGCCGAAAATAGATTATAGTGAGAAAATGATTTAGTTTTATCCCTGTTCAATGTTACTCATATACGCATTAAGTGCTCGATGCATTTTCCACAAGACTGAAATTGGGTTTACACATTCAAACTAGATGCACTTGTATGTGATAACAAAACTATTCCATGTGTATGTGCATGTACCATACTCATTGAAAAGAAAGGAGTAGTCCTAAAAAGAGACTACATAACATAACAATATGAATGGAATGGTAACAGAAGGTACTTATAGAAAGCTAAATCCCCTCTTTAGTGAGTAATACTATTAAGTAGGTTGTACCAGATATACATGTAAAATACAATGCATGTCCCCGTTATGTTATGAAAGCAGCTTGTGCTCAATAGATATTAGCACCTATCGTAAAAAGAGATTATTGGTGCTGAATTGAGATAAAAATGTCGCTTGTTTGTCGATAAGTTTTGCCGTTTTGATTGTGATGGACCAACATAATGCTATTCACCGTCCTCCATTACCCTATATTTGATCAGAATCTAAATTCAAATTTTTATGAGTAGGATGATAAAGAACGTAGACTATTTATTAATAGAATTTATGGCTTTATGATTTTGGGTGTACTTATTCACAAATCGTGGGAAAGATTTCTGTGTGTTATATTCTTGTAATAAGAAGACAGCAAAGGCACATCTTTGTATCAAGCTATAACAAAAACTTCAACTTTACCTTTTACAACACAGTACCGGTATTTACTTTGTTATTATTCTCGAAAGAGTCAAAGAGCAAAAGAAACGTGCATGTTAATGCTAATTGATTTTGTATTTGTATTTTGTAAGCCTCTAACTAATTGAAGATCAGTTACTTGGAAACCCATTATGGCCATGTTCATTAGACACCTCCAAGATCTTGTGCTATTGACCCCTTTAATCACTAGAGCAAATTGATTGAGTTGTACTCTATAGGTTGTTATTCTCAAGTGTACATTTTTTCCCAGAAGTAAAGGCCTACACTTGCATACACACACATGTGCACACATTCTCTTATACACAAACACAATGGTAAAAATATTAGGGGCATGCCCCCCCACCCCCTCTCATTCCCCATCCCACTACCCCTTCAGTATTATCATTATTGTATAGTCTCCACTCCGCAGCAAGTTTCATTTCTATGTCATAAAATGACAAATGTTTGTTTTCTTCCCCAAAACCCATACAAATAACAAACCATGCAAACAAATACTTTATTCTGTTGTATCATTTAATCCTCTAAATCCAGTGAGGTTTTATCTGTCATGGATAATTCAATAATAATGTCATTCTTCAATCATTGCAGTAATTTGTTTAGGTGAAATATTTGTTCATTGAAATATTGAACTAATTTTTGCAAGCAGTGAATAATTCTTGAACCGAAATATCCTGAAATATCAAGGTCACCCCTCTCTCCCAAGTACACATCACTTATGACCACTTTTATAATAACCATTGTCACATCACATGGGTTGTATTCAGCGGCACATGATTTTGACTGAGGGAGTCTTTTACAGCCCCTGTTTCCTGCTGTTTGACCCGTTGGCCCTAGCCACTAAGCCCTGGTCTTGTCTTTGTAGACCCAGTCATGTTTAGTCACCCGCCATGTGCTGCCGACCACAAAACTCTGCACTTTCTCATGTTTCACCTTGGAACTCATTCATAGACCTACATTGGGGCTGTGCGTGCCATTAACATAATATATAAGAGATACAATAGATTTTGCAATTGATCGTATCTCTATGGTACATGTTTTGCCATAGACTTAGTTTAATTGCATCTTTTATGTTACAGGCCCCAGACTGTGTATCTCTTCTGGTTTTTTACCGTGTTTAAATAAAATCTATCTATCTATCTATCTATCTATCTATCTATAGACTCCTGTGTGTCTATGATTTATAGTGAGGGCAATTTGTTCATGATGAACATGCACATTGTTACGTAGAGGCCTATTGCTATTTGAAAGAAAAAAATGAATTGAATGAAATGAAAGTCGCTGAGTGCTCTGCAATAATATAGCAGTTGTTACTCCACAGCATAGAAAATATACAGGATGATGGGAGAGAAGCTCTTTAAATCTTAGAAATAGCCCCCATAAATATCCAAACGAGAGCAACAAATGAACGTACAATATGTATTGAAAATTATTATTTTACACCTATCCCTGTATCCGTGAGTTCTAAAAAATATAACCCATGAGCTTTAAAATAGAACCAATGTACTCCAGAAACCCCCCCCCCCCCAGCGAAATATAGTAACAGGCTATTTTTCATGAGCAAAAATATGAAAGGAAGCCCTCATAAATGAAATACTTTTACCCTGTTACTCAGCTTCAGCAGAGTGTATACAATATCATAATGAATTTAGTATAGAATGGTGCACAGGCCCATGTTTTTATTTTTCTCATACAGCTTAATGCAGAAATTTTTTATTGACACTAAATTCAATGCACATTTTTCTGGCCATTGTGTTTTCCAATTCAAGCTGTGCCACTCCAAAACTTGAACGTGGCAGAGACTTACAAAAAATGGATTTAGAAAAGTAGTTTACTATTCTTCATCTTTAGCAGGCATTATTGAGCTGTCTGTGCCCCTGGAGGTATCTTCAATAATGCAGGAATGCAGACAAGTCTGAAAAGAACAGTTTTTTTTTTAAAGCTAAGTGTAGTGAAATTCTGTTCAATTTTACATTGTTTGTGGACGAACTTTGAGGAACTCTGAGAAACTCTATTTTTATCATATTATCATGAAAAATGTGCTTTATTTCTCTGATAATTCACATTCCACAGAGATTATACCACTTTGATGTAATGTTAGCATGATTTATGAGGTACTTTTCAGGGCAGTTCTGTGCTTTCCCAAATAATGAGGTACACATGCATAAACTATTGCCACTTTGGGGAATGTTTTATTTTCATCCCATAGTAAAGGACTATTTATATCAGATCATAGCAATTAGTCAGGGAATATTATGGTTGGTATGCAAAATGATAAATTCGTTAATCAAGTAATTTCATTGCACAAAATAATGTTACAGCTGGGTGAATTTTAGCTCATTCGAAAGTCATTCAAATTTCAAAACTTCTTGCACAAATTTTGAAGGAAAAAAGGTTTCGCAAACTGAAAAAGGTGAATAATACCACATGCTTTCACAAATTAAGAATGATTTTCACCAAATAAGAAGCAAAATTGGTAAAATAATTAATAATTTCAAGTTTATTTTTTCTGCCAATCTGCCAATTACTGTCAAATTTATAATTCTTCAAGTGCTATATGACTCTCTGCTCAATCGTCAGGTCTTCATCTCTGGCGTCTAGCCACCTTCCAATGTAAATAGTGATGGACTTGGTCCCTATCTTCCATTGCTCATCCCCAGTCATATTTGCATAGCTGGTTGGTGGGGAGATGCTGGGTGATGAGAGATTTTGTCTGCTATGTTCACACTTGTGAATTGCAATGAAAGTTTCATTGTGACTACAGTTGTTGTATTTTTAAAAAATCTTGGAATATAATTATGTTAAGGAGCATGCATCCTGCAAGCATTGCTTTTGTAGCATGTCAGTCCATTTCGTTAATACAAAAGCCAGCGTGTACTTCAATTTTATGAAAATATTTTGTGATTTTATGTAAATATTTTGTTTAACCATTGATGTCTATTGTTCAATTTATATTTACTTTGGATTGTAATATCATTTTATTTTATTTTGAATGTTAATGAAATGGAAGTCAAGCAATAAGTGGGGCGATTGGGCAGTGCTCCATTTCTCAGCATTTTGCCCTTCCCTGTCCCCAGACTTTAGCCGATCAAGTTGTGATTTTTCCAAAGATTTGAGTAACCCAGTCTGCATTGCCCTATAAAGTCAAAAGATTTATGCTAAAGTAATCCCAGTTCTTCGTCACAATTTATTGTAAGATGAAGGAAAAAAAAAAAGCTGTCTGCATGGTCTAAAGTCTTAGTGAATAGCTTATGATGTATGATTGGAAGAAAGTAAATTTGTGAGTATAATGGTTCTATGTCATTTTGATACAAATATTCTTGGATAAAACTCTTGAGCTGGGTCTTGAATTATACTTGCCAGAAAACAACAACTGAAGATGTCTCCTATTTGTTAATTTTAAGATTTTGACCATGAAATAGCTGACTAATTATGACTACAAAAGGAATTACAGTGTAGTTCAGGATTTGGTTATTTACCAGGATTAGAAGAACATATATGTGTAGTGAGTTTATTTAAAACCTCTGGATAGTGCAAAAGCCACTCCTTTCTGCCTAATTCACACTTTCAAATTACAATGTATCATCAATGACTCATGGATTTGTCAGTGAGAACATAAAGGCAGCTACAAGTAGAAATTGCTTTGCTCATTTTGATTGTGAAATGTTTGGAGAGTTCCAGTTGACTAGTTTTAATCTCTACCAATATTTGCATGCTGGAGGTTGCTGGTAGGAGAGACNTCCTACATCAGGCTTTCCATGCATGTTTGTAATTATGTACAAAAGAATACAACTATGCTGTCCCATATGCCTTGAAAATTAGCTGCGGAGTTGAAGACGTAAAGTTGCAGGTGTTTCTGAATTTTATAGATATCACTTTCTTTTAGAATGACCCAGTTTCGCTATCAATATTTCAAGAATTCCATACAATACATCATCACAAATCCCTGTCAGCAATACAACAACTTGATATCAGTCTGCTTTGATCTTGAGCCTGGGGTCAAGTTCATAGTGTGTTAAAGTTGAACGTGAAATGTGAGCAGGATGTTGTGACATATGTGTGTGCAACATTTAGCTCATGTTCAAACATCAAAATGCATGAAGAACTTTGCATGAAATGTGTAAATATGTTTGCCAGTTGAAAATATTTGTGTGTGATATGAATTGATGCAGATGCACATTTTTTTTTTTTTTTTTTTTACAATAAACGAACAACTTCACAAGAAGTCCATGTACATCATCACAATTCATCCTGATTGGGAGGGTGGGGTCAAGTTCACATTATGTGAAAGTGAACCGTGAGGCGGGAACATTCAGAGTTGCCCAGCGGGATGTTCCAACATGTGTGTGCAACATTACACCCTTGGTCAATCATTATAATGCAAGAAGAACATTTTATAGAATATGGAAATATATGTTTGTCAGTTGATATTGTGTGTGATACATAAGAATTGATACAACATATCATTCAATGAAGGAATGAACTTCACATACTACTTTGAGAAGTTCATGTACATCATTTCAAGAATTCCAGGCACCGACATCACAATTCCTTTTAGTGGGAGTGTGGAGTCAAGTTCACAGTGTGTGAAAGTGAAACATGAACTGGGAACATTCAGAGTTGCTCAGCAGGATGTTACGACATGTGTGTGCAACATTTAGCCCCACGGCCAAACATTAAAATGTGAGAAGTACAGTAGTTGTTTCGTAAATTTGACATCAATGTTTGTGACTCACATAAGGTGTACTGTTTCATCATTGTGCGATAAGAATTGAAACATCAGTCAGGCCTACAATATGATTCAATGTCATGCATGAAGATGTTCTTTGATATTTTTAAAAGGTTATTTTTTTAATTGAAATTTCGTGATTTGTAAAGTCAAGTTAGAATGCTAAATCCTTTAAATTTTAATATGTACACATGTTGCCAGAAAAAAAGGTAAAAACAGCATTCACTGTGAAAAATTGGACAAACAACTCCATTGAAGCATCATGATCACGAAAGAAAATAGCTGCCCTGTTCATTCAGAGAACAGGTGCAACACCTGTTCTACATTCCTCTGCGGAATAAGAGAGAAAAAGAATTGTATTTTGTGAGGCTCTAGCTATTGCAAATGTGTGAATAGAAGTTGTTCAATTTGTCCAAACCTTTGTCCCTTCTGCTAACAGTCATTTATTGCTCTGATAATTTTGCATCCAAATTGATCTGGTAAAGAGCTTGAATGTTTTTGTGAACATAAAATGAATTGCAAATTAAAAAAAATATGTCTTACAAAGAATAAGATATCTTCGTTATTCATTTGCTGAAGCTTTCAGCGGAAAATTCCTGCACACATTCTAGTGAAGAAAGCCGAAGAATAGAAACCTCTTAATTGTAAGAACGAAGAAAAGCCCTACAATGTCTTTCTCAAGAATTTGTAGACATTTCTTCTTTTCCATCACCAGCCTTTCCTCTTTTCAATACACATACCTCCCTGCTAGACTCTCATAAAGCGTGTGTTTGCAAAACTTCTCTGAATCTTATGTGTCCAATGACTTGAGCAAATGCACTTTGAATGGTTTGGAGATTCCAACACAATCAGGTGTATTTTCTTGGAGAGGGAAATGCCTGTATAATACTAGATTTAATGACCAGGTACCTGTACTCTTGTGTACTTGAGAATTCAACTGGTTGGAAAATTACTCAGGTTTTTATCCTTTGTGGAGGTCACTTTTCAATTCGAAATCTACTGATGATAATAATAATCATATGCAATAGATGCTCAAGGCAATTTGCATTATTATTAACCTGGCTTTAGCCCGGCATACACCAGCACACATGGCATTTCAATGAATGAATATTCCTGCCATGTTCCAATTCTCACCTCACCTGGGTTGAGTAAAGTATAATGTAGATGGATTTCTTGCTGAAGGAATGAGTGGGATTCGAACCTACACCCTTCAGGTTGAAAGGCGAGATGCAGAACTACTGCCATACGGTGGCTCCACATGACTACATTAAAAGAATGTATTAAAAGAATGACTAAGATCTAAAATGATTGCATTAAAAACAAATGTCTGCAGATTTATTTTTATTTGGGTACATGAAGGATGATTACATATTTATATTACATAAAATCTTATAAATGTGACTTTGTCAGGATTAGAATAATAACCATACAAGGCTATCATACATTGTACATGGTACTGTATAAGCTGAAATTTTCGCGGTGGTTTTATTTTCGCTAATTTCGCGGTTATGGCCTCGCGAAAATGTCCACTCTATATGATGCACATTCATTTGTGTACAAACACTTTCAAAAACGTGAAAATAACAACACGCCAATGTATCAAACTGGTCAGAAATGGCGAAAATATCTGTACGCCAAAATATTGGCTTATGCATTATAAATTTCTCTAAAAAAGATGGAGAAGAAAGAAATTAGAAGGCTCATGAGTTGTCA
>BQKZ01000764.1:45039-123101 GCA_036244855.1 Temnopleurus reevesii
CCCCCCCCCCCCAGCGAAATATAGTAACAGGCTATTTTTTTCATGAGCAAAAATATGAAAGGAAGCCCTCATAAATGGAATATTTTTTTCACCCTGTTACTCAGCTTTGGTAGAGTGTATTATATATGCAATTTTCTAATAAATGTAGTGTAGAATAGTGCATACATGTACCGGTAGGGTAGGCCCATGTTTTTATTTTTCTCATACCGCTTAATGCAGAAATTTTTTATTGACACTAAATTCAATGCACATTTTTCTGGCCATTGTGTTTCCCTTTTCAAGCTGTGCCATTCAAAACTTGAACGTGGCAGAGACTTACAAAAAATGGATTTAGAAAAGTAGTTTACTATTCTTCATCTTTAGCAGGCATTATTGAGCTGTCTGTGCCCCTGGAGGTATCTTCAATAATGCAGGAATGCAGACAAGTCTGAAAAGAACAGTTTTTTTTTTAAAGCTAAGTGTAGTGAAATTCTGTTCAATTTTACATTGTTTGTGGACGAACTTTGAGGAACTCTGAGAAACTCTATTTTTATCATATTATCATGAAAAATGTGCTTTATTTCTCTGATAATTCACATTCCACAGAGATTATACCACTTTGATGTAATGTTAGCATGATTTATGAGGTACTTTTCAGGGCAGTTCTGTGCTTTCCCAAATAATGAGGTACACATGCATAAACTATTGCCACTTTGGGGAATGTTTTATTTTCATCCCATAGTAAAGGACTATTTATATCAGATCATAGCAATTAGTCAGGGAATATTATGGTTGGTATGCAAAATGATAAATTCGTTAATCAAGTAATTTCATTGCACAAAATAATGTTACAGCTGGGTGAATTTTAGCTCATTCGAAAGTCATTCAAATTTCAAAACTTCTTGCACAAATTTTGAAGGAAAAAAGGTTTCGCAAACTGAAAAAGGTGAATAATACCACATGCTTTCACAAATTAAGAATGATTTTCACCAAATAAGAAGCAAAATTGGTAAAATAATTAATAATTTCAAGTTTATTTTTTCTGCCAATCTGCCAATTACTGTCAAATTTATAATTCTTCAAGTGCTATATGACTCTCTGCTCAATCGTCAGGTCTTCATCTCTGGCGTCTAGCCACCTTCCAATGTAAATAGTGATGGACTTGGTCCCTATCTTCCATTGCTCATCCCCAGTCATATTTGCATAGCTGGTTGGTGGGGAGATGCTGGGTGATGAGAGATTTTGTCTGCTGTGTTCACACTTATGAATTATCATGTGTCATTGATGATGCCTGGATGGGTTTGTGGGAACAATTGGGAGCGCTGCATTTTGCCCATCCCAGTCCCAGACCTGGCTCGATCGAGTTGTGATTTATACCAAGAGATGAGTTACCCAGTAGTCTGCATTGCCCTTAGTTGAAAGATCTATGCTAAAGTGATCCCAGTCCTTCATTACAATATATTGTGAGACTAAAAAAAAGTTTTCTGCATTGTCCAAAGTCTCAGTGAATAGCGTACAATTTATGATTAGAAGAAAATAAACCTGCAAGTAATTATGGATGTATGTCACTGTGATAAAAAAATCTGGAGATAAAACCACAAGCTGCGTCTTGAATTTTATTTGCTAAAGAAAAAACAAGCAAAGAAGTCTCAGGTTTGGTTATCTCAAGATTTTGATTGTGAAATAGCTCACTAATTAGTATATATGTCTATGTCATAAATTAGCTCGAATTTGGTTATTTTACTTGGATCATAAGAATATGTATGTGTTGTGAGCTAATTTAAAACTCTGGATAGTGCAAAAGCCCCTTCTGTCTGCCTCATTCACACTCGCAAATTACAATGCATCATCATTGACTCATGGATTTGTCAGTGAGAACATTAGGGCAGCTATAAGTAGAAATTGCTTTGCTCATTTTGATTGTGAAATGTTTGGAGAGTTCCAGTTGACTAGTTTTAATCTCTACCAATATTTGCATGCTGGAGGTTGCTGGTAGGAGAGACTACCAATGATGAGAGACTTAACCAGCCTTGTTTACACCCAATCTCTAAACGTTTCTGCACGTTGAGTGAAAGTGTGAACGTTGTGACACCTGGGAATCGTCTAGCTCAATTAAATTTGAGTAGAAAGTGTAAATCAAGTAAGCAGGTTTCAATTTGACCAATTCTCTGAGATTCCCAGTCGGCTGATTGCTATCGTTTTTTGATGTTTGCACTTGAATTGCAGAGAACTACTTTTGGGACAGCATCTAATGATAGATGTGCAATGCATACCTGTGCACATCAACTTGATGTGCACTATCGATGCAGAATGAATTTGAATTTGATGAATGTTTGTGATGTGATCACTGAGTACTTGAAATGTTTAGTTGCATTATAGATAAATTCAGTTTGTGATAACTGAGGCCAGTTTGTAACTCTAGAGGAAATAATGCCTCCGGCACCACCTAACGGTGGCGGAGGCATAAAAATACATGTAGATACATATATATTGTATGAAATCACAAATATGTTTTCGAACAACAGTCAAGCAACACTAGAACTTTGATCAAATGTTCCTCTCAATAAATTCCTGTGTACAGTGTAGCTCCAATTATGATTATGTTTATGTGTATTTTTTTTCCCGTATTTTGAAATTTTTGAATTGCTTATATCTACTTTGGTTGGTTCTACCCGGAAGCATTGTATTGGGCGCTATAGAAATTTTACTAAATATCATTATTAACAATAGGCCTATATTTTGAAAATCATAAAAATATTTTGAATAAATTAGATGGGATTAAAGAGGAATTTGAAGCCTAATATTTCCACTGCATAGTTTATGTACACCATCAACCATTTTGGTAGCATCTAGGATATAGCAGCTGATTAAAGCATACAGGAAACATTCATCATTCTGAAGATCAACGTCAATACGAGAAGAGTGATGTCTACGGCATACGTGCGTTTGCGGTAATTTGCCATAATTCACAACCAGTGTTTACACGACGAGCAGCCGAGCAGACCATAAATGCCACTAAAACCACCTCAAAAGTAGCCATCAATCAATGAAAATAAACTTTAGAATTTGCTGTGGAATGAAAATAAACAAAATGAACTCTAGTACTAGTAATATGAGAAATTAAGATGTTTGCGGAATGAAATAAAATTATGTTAACTGCACCAGGAAAAAACAAGTGATACTTGAAGAGGAACGTATTGAGGAGTGTACTTGATGGGGGTGGGAGGTGCTTAACTAAGAAAAAAAATAGAAAAAGTCTTCATTATTTTCAATTTTCTCCTTGCCTCCCCCCCCCCCCTTTTTCGCTTTTACAGGGAGGGGGTTCATTCCATTGAACCCCAATGGATATGCACATGTATATGAATATGAATTACCTATACACATTTATCAAATAAGTTTGATGTCCAAAACAAGTCCTGTGATGTTAACACTCTCGGATTGCTTCAAACCATTATCCATATTCTTTCAAATTTTGATTTGTAAATTAAAACTTGATCTACATAGCTTTTAACTCAGATTTGAAAAAAAGTGTGACTACCAGTACCTTTTAACTTGCACATTATTCCATTTACAGTATATGACTTTTAACTTTTATTTGATTTGTCATATATGGACTCATTTAGTTCTCCATTAATCTTTATTGTTGTATAAAGTGCAGTACTAGGGCTATAAAACTATGCAGATAATTTGCCTTCACTTTTATTGACAGTGAACATGTCAGTATACACGAACAATATTCATTGGAATATTCATAGGAATGTTCACGTCGGTATGTTTACATTTATTTGAATCAAAAGCACATTTGTCACGTTATTGACTGCAAATCAAAAGTTGCTCTGTCCATAAATTGGACTGTTTGCATACAAATATTTGAAGTTCTTGACAGCTGAATGTATACAATTCCAGTTTCCATATATTTTCCATTGCATAATTTTTCATGAAACTTGGTAAATCCTCTGTGTATACTGTATACTGTAGAAGCCAATATTTTCAAGATTTGGTACAAGTTTGACGCATTGGCGTGTTGTTATTTTCATGTTTTTGTTAGTGTTTGTGCACATATTCAATGGACATCATACAGAGTGGAAATTTTCACGAGGCTAAGACCTTGAAAGTTGCGAAAATAAAACCATCGCGAAAGTTTCAGCTTATTCTTGTACATATGCCTGTCACTCCAGTATATGCTTTTTTTCATCGTTTGTATAATCTAAAAAAAATCTTTAAATGCATGCTTGCATATGAAAGATGTAACAAACATACTGTATTGGTCGACATCACTTGATTTGCCTAAAAAATGACTCATGTGTTTTGGATACAGATTAAGTTTTTTATATATTTGCTCTTATTTTGTATTTTTCTAAAGAGAGGGAGATTGGTGAGGGAGAAGTGTTGTAGTCAGACTGTAAACTGTCATTCATTCTGAATTCAGAACAAAAGTAATACCAAAATATTTTCATTCAACATGTAGATTTCGAGGTATGGAGGATGAAATATTACTTGTCGGCTAGCTGTCATGATTAGAAACCAATCAAATTAATTTCCTCACTGTTTGCTCTGAGTCTGGAGTGGGCTGGGTATGGCCTGGAAAATTTTAACGACAACTTGAGAAGATTTTGTCCCGAATTTGGATGGAGAGTCTGTCATTAGGATGGGTTTGGAGCCATGAGTATTGATCAAGATGCTATCCCAAGTTTAGAGACAGTCAGCAAACACTCAATGAGGATGGGATGAGGGAGAATGAAGATTAATTTGAAGAGGAGGAAGATTAAAGGTCCTCTGATAGAACATTATTATCTAAACCACCATAAGGCCATTATTAGGCCAAAACGAGTGTCTGTAGATAGACTAATTTGGTAGAATTCAAGTTATTGAATGGAAATGCGACATTTCACAAAGTGAAATAAGTGCAAATGATTGATGGTCCTTGGAAGAAGTGCTTAAGTTCATGAATTCAAAACACATTGCTGAATGAATGCGGTTCAATGGGATGTTTTTAGTGATTTTGAAATAATGAGTAGCTATTGTGTATTTTGACTTTCTGGACTGCATATTTAGTCTAATCTCAAAATTTCCAACTTTTTACCCATGATGTTTCCATCGTTGTCTCTTTGCAGTGCTATAGTCCAAATATACTGTACATGAGGATGGATGATCCTCAAAAATAGATACACAAGTTGTCAAAGCTGATTTGTGAGATGGGACCTGACATTTCCAGTAGTGAGTTGTGTTATTGTAAAAAGCAGTGTAAGAGACATAACAAACCATTCCTCATCCATTCACCATAGGAGCAGGAGGATGAAGATGATGGGGAGGATTCTATAAATATATTGGCAGTCAGTTGCTCAAAACTGTTGCAAGTCTAACCTCGTGAACATCCCATTAAAACTGTGGTCTCAGTAGAACGTCAATGAATGCATAACACACATCTGTATGAGAGACATGTACATGTATGAGGATCTACAAGTTTAAAAATTAAGATTTGAGCAACTGACCATCGGTCACCAAAGGATTTGACAAAAAATTTACAGAATACTTGGCAATTATTCATTTAGGAACATGACAAGAATTTGACCTACATGTATCAAGTTTATGTCAGAAGGAAAATACATGATTGGACAGGTATACCCCTGTAATTGTGCTATACTGACACTTCCATTGAGATGAAGAGTATGCTATTTTTTATAGAGCCTAGGATGGATCTATTTTAGAAGGTAAAATTAAATTTCCAAGTCTTATGGCTATTCTGTTGGGGATTGGGGGGTGTATAATATGGATGTATTAACAAATTAGAGTTATTTCAAAACAATCTACAGGTTTAAAGTCAGATTTTAGCAACTGGCTGTCTGTACTATTAATTTGACATTTACAGAATACCTGATGTGCAATCATTATGGTACATGACAAGAATATCACCCAGCAAGTTTGTCTCCTGTACTCTGTAGGCCTTGTGTCAAAAAGAAAATACATGATGGGGCAATTTCACCCCTGTAATGGTGCGATGCTGACATTTTCATCTATTTTGGAAGGTAAACAGAAATTTCCAAGTCATGTTGGCTATTCTGATTCGAGCTGGGGTGGGGAGGAGCCATAAGGACACATTATCAAATTAGAGTTGTTTCAATTCGAACAAGACTGCTACATGTATGTGAGAGTTAAATTGCCAATTTCCCACTCTTAGAAAGCGATACACTTTCACCTCCACACCACTTGATTCAAACATGATAGGCAACATGATCTAAGGGTTTCTAGCCCTTCCAATAAATCATGTGTGATGTTGATGCATTCCGACAGTTCAAATTCTCCATGAATTCTCGAATATGAGCAGTAGCTGCATAGTTCTGTAATTTAATCGCAAGCCTCCCCTCAGAAGCTCTTCATCCCTTGACCCCGATTCATACGATCCAAATCCTGGCAGCCCCTGCATCAACTCCAATTTCTGGGTTAATTTCAGGGTTGTTTGGTTTATTCGGGGCAGTTTATTCAAATCATTTGGGGTAGCTCTGTTCAACAGGCCACTTTCGTAATGTCACAGATTCACGTTTTCCCTTAAACCCTGGTCACATAGGGCCCCGGAAGCAACACGATTCACCCCGACTCGTTGTTCTGAGGCAGTTAACTGTGAATTAACAAAGAGTTGGGGTGAATCGTGTTGCTTCCGGGGTCCTATATGACCGGGGCTTTAGACAAACTATGCATTCAGATGTCAAAAATTAATGAAAGTACATATTTCAGAATGCTACTTGCATACATGAAAGTTGCTAGGTTAGACAAGCATTGTAGCTTGACCAACCTTGCAATAACCACTGTATGCACATTCCTACTGTTGAAATAAGATTCGTTTTGCTGGGAAACATGAAAACAGTTGTAATATGGGGCACAATTTATTATCATGTAATATTCAGGTGTCAGATAGACACTGTCACGCTCATATAGTTTATGAATCCCTGTCACATGGATTAGCCTGTAAGGCCACTGGAAGAGAAAAGATTGAATGAGAATGAGGGTTCAATGAAAGAAAAGCAATATGACTAGCTGTTGAAAGATGAAGGTATGCGAACTGACAAAGTGCTCATGTACTTGAAATCATGAGTTATACTGTCATGAATTATGCTGACATAATACGCCATGCAAGCCACGCTCCCTTACCTAGAGTGGAGTGGAGAGAATGAGAGAACGAGAGGAGAGAGAGAAGAGAGGGGAGATGGATGGAGAGAGGGGAAAGAGGGTTTATTAGATACTGTAAAAGCTAATAGTTCAGTGTACCTAAATTTTACCAAATTCACAGAAATTCAGATCTCTAATGACTGTGAAAAATTTTAGCGAATTCACTGAAATTCAGACCTCTAATGAGAATGAGGGAAATTTTTTAGCAAATTATGTAAAAATTCGCGAAACTAAAACTAGCGAAAACTCTAGCCTATGCAGTATATATATAGAGAGAAGGAACGAGGAGCAGAGATAGATAGATAAACGTTGCCAGGATATTTATACATTAGGAATAGTCACGTAGCATCTCTTGACCTGCTATTATGCTAATTACTTGAGATTGCTGCATATTTTCCTCGCGTTTCTGATCGACTTGCATCTTACTGAGGGACTGTGTCATCAATATATGTGGCACGCGGCCAGGAAATCGTCAGCCCGGGATAAATGTGCATCTTATTTTCGAACCTGAACTCTGGTTTACCCCCCTACTCGCCCCTGGGCAGTGGCTCATTCTCACTCCCATTGTTGCCAGCGTGCATCAAATATTTTGCTCCATTGTGTTGCAGTTTATAGCCTGGAGAGCCTGGCTCGAAAAGAGGTGCATAAGGCAAAATGAAAATGTTGGATGCCCTCCAATACCAATATGAAAAAAAACCAAAGTTGTGTGTCAGATTTTTCCCCCTAAATTCTAATTTTTATTTTTCAAGCATAATTTATTTAGGTATATGTATATAGGACTTTAAAGGGGATGGAAAGCCAAAGAGCATCTAAAATGACTATTCACTGGGGCTGTAACATAAAAGAGGTATCAAAAATATACAATATTTCATAAGTATGTTTATTTATGAATTATACTGTGATTTGTTCAATTTTAGTGAAAAGCCACCCCCCCTCCAAAAATGGTTCAGCTTGGGCCATTTTCAGAGGATCAGTCGTTAGAGGGCATGCAAACAATTATTTTTCCCCGGCCTACATGTAACTGTGTGCATGCTCGTCATACACAGCTGGTAATGGCAGGTTCGTATCAGGGGATGGGTTCGAAAATTAGACGAGGCAGTTGGGAGAGTCTTGTGATGATGAATGGAACGTGGGCAATGTTTAATCAGCTTTTAGTCATCATTGATTATTTGATACCCAGACTTCATTGACTATTTCATACCCAGACTTGTAGATTTAACCTATAAAAGGGGTAGAATGTATTTTCATACAAATGTTGGCATACATTCTGATATGAAGCTCGAACTAACATTGATTAAGATTTTCCATCCTGACAGAGTTACAGAGAATATTGTTAAAAAAGTGGAGTGGAAAATATTTTGTCCAAAGGCACAGTTTTGATGATAGCGAAAATGGAATTACTTCTCTATGTAAAATTATGATGCTCTGTGTTGTCAAGCCTGCAAGGGGGGGGGGGGTTGTTAATCCGTTTCAGTCATTGTGAAAGCCCTATATATCATGTGATTGTAATGATTCATTAAAGTAATCAACAAAGATTTGTTATTATCAGTGCCACATTCAGAAACTTACCCTAGAAATCGTTTTTCAGGTAGCCCTTACATGAAAATCGGCCAAGTTTCATGAAATCCCCCATGCTATTTAAAACTCATTGCAAGACGATTGAAAAGTGGACTGTGTGATGTTAAGCCGACCATTGATGAAGATGAGGGAAGGATGAAATCGGAAGCATGTCATGAGGAAAGTGTTCATTAGGAGCTTGTCTGGGTTCATTTGTGGGCCATTGATCGTCCATCAGTCTACTTCATTCCACCTTTCCGCATCGATGCCTATCTCCCTGGATAACTGATTGGAGCTGATGAGGAGATTGAGGATGGGGCATGGAAGGGGATGCAGGTTTTTGTTTTAAAGGAGCTTGTTTTAAAGGAGCTTATTCTGTGTATGCATTTGGTTTATGTTATTGATGTTGAATTTTGTTGATGGCAAAACATTATGCACTAGGAAAAATCATAGTCAACAAAATGTACCTCATCGCAACCTTTCCACATCGATGCCTATCTCCCTGAATAGCCGATTGGAGCTGATGAGGAGATGCAGGGTTGGGGCATGGAAAGGGAGATTGATTTTTGTATAGGTAATCCACTGCATTGGTTCTATTGAAGCTCTATTTATGTCATCATTTTGTTGACAATAAAAAAGATTGCCCCCCTCAGAAAAAAATAAAACCTGTTGTGTACCCCACCCTAACCATTCTGCACTGGAACCTATCTCCATGGATTGCATTGGTGATTGGGAATGATGAGGAGATGTTGGGATGGGGTGTGGAAGCGGAGCGTGTTCTCTGTATGCATTGAGTATCATCCAATTGATGGAGCATTTTCATGCTGCATATTGTTGATGACAAAATAATGTGCACTTGAAAATCATAGTCAACAAAGTCTACCTCATCCCAACCTTTCCACATCGATGCCTATCTCCCTGGATAGCTGATTGGAGCTGATGAGGAGATGCAAGAGATGGGGCATGGAAGGGGAGACACATTTTTGGATTTTTTTCTAGGAGTATTATTGTCTGTATGCATCTGTTCCGTATTGTTGATGACAATATAAGTGAACCTGAAAAATCATTGTAAACAAATTAACCTCAATCCCAACCTATCGGCACCAATGTTTTTTTCCTCGATAGCTGATTGGAGCTGATGAGGAGATGCAAGGCTTGGGCATGCAAAGATGGCATGCAATGGGAGACCGATTTGGAATTTATTTGGCCTTCTTTTTTGGAGGGGGGGGAGGGGGATATTGTTTCATTATTTATTGCTTTCATTGAATAGGTAACCCACTCCCTCCCTTCCCCAAGAAAGGATTTTGCACATCATCGTAATTTGTAGTCCACTTCATCCAAAACCTTGTGCATCGATGCCTATCTCTATGGAAAGCTGATTGGAGCTGATCAGGAGACAGTGGAATGGGGCATGGAACGGGAGACCAATTTTTTAGATCGTTCTCTTTATGCATCAGTTTTGTCCTCCTGACGGACCATTTTCATACTGAATTTTATTGATGACAAAATGATATGCACTTGAAAATCATAGTCAACAAAGTTTACCTCATCCCAACCTTTCGGCACCGATGTTATCTTCCTCGATAGCTGATTGGAGCTGATGAGGAGATGCAGAGATGGGGCATGCAAAGGGGGCATACAATGGGAGACCGATTTGGTATGTATTTGGCCTTTTTGGGGATGGAGGGGGTTATTATTTAACTATTTATTGCTTTCATTGAACCCACTCCCCCCCCCCCCCCCCAAGAAAAGGATTGTGTACATCACCATAATTTGTACATGATTGTAGTCTTCTTCATTCCAAACCTTGTGCATCAATGCCTATCTTTCTGGAAAGCTGATTGTAGCTGAAGATGATGGAATGGGGCATGGAACGGGAGACCGATTTTTTAAACCGTTGTCCTCATGCATCAGTTTCACCCTCGTGATGGAGCATTTTCATGCTGCATATTGTTGATGACAAAACAATAAGCACTTCAAAAATCATAGTAAATAAAGTCTACCTCATCCCAACCTTTCTGAACCAACGCCTCCACATGTATATCCCTCAATAGCTGATTGTAGCTGATGAGGAGACGTAGGGAATATAGGCATAGAATTGGAGCTTGTTCTCTTGTTTCTACAGTATATCCTAAAGGTACCTGTGATGCAGCTTTATCTCCCATTTTGTTAATGACAAAATGATATGCACTGTGAAAAATGTCTACCTCATTCCACCTTTCTGCACTGATGCCTATCTCCCTGGATATCTGATTGGAGTTGATGAGGAGACGCAGAGATGGGGCATGGGAGGGGAGCTTATTCTGTATAGATAATGTGCATGGTATCCACTCTAATGGTACTATTGATGCTCTATTTAAATCTTCATAGTGTTGATGACAAAATGATTTGTCCCCCTAAAAAAGAATCATAAAACTGTAGTGTACCCCATCCAAACCGATAGCTCTCCGCCTACTTATAGCTGATTTGAGCTGATGAGGAGATGGAGGGATGGGGCATGGAAGGGGAGAGTGTGTCCTCCTTATTCATTGGGTTCATGCTACTGATGTTGCATATTGTTGATTACTAAATGATGTGCACTTGAAAATCATAATCAACAAAGTCTACATCATCCCAACCTTTCAGCACAGATGCCTATCTCCTTGGATAGCTGATTGGAGCTGATGAGGAGATGCAGAGGTGGGGCATGGAAGGAGAGACAGATTTTGGTTTTTTTCTAGGAGCATGTCCCCTGTATGCATTGGGTTCATGCTACAGATGTTGAATATCATTGATGACAAAATAATATGCACTTAAAAAATCATAGTAAACAAAGTCTACCTCATTCCAACCTTTCCGCACCGATGCCTATCTTCCTGGATAGCTGATTGGAGCTGATGAGATGTTGGGATGGGGCATGGAAGGGGAGCTCACTCTCTGTAAAACGCAAAAAGTACCTGTTGTGCAGCTTTATCTCCGATCTTGTTAATGACAAAATGATATGAGCTTAAAAAATCAAACTGTCTCCCTCATTCCACCTTTCCGCACCAATGCCTATCTCCCTGGATGTCTGATCAGAGTTGATGAAAAGATTGGTGTCATCTATTGCTACCATGAAGCACTCTATAGTGTTGAGTAAACTACATGTATTACTATAGTTTATATGAATAATTGAAAACACCTAGTGGTAAATGAGCTCTAAAATTGATGACCTGCTTTCCAACCATCCTTTTTTGCCACCACATCTCATAATACTTATCTTTAACTTTAAGGGTCATCTCATTTTGAATTTCACAAAAGCAAATTACTGATTTAAGTGAATGTATGCATGAAATCTGTATTTCATATAGAAGTAAATTCATTAAAGTGTCGATTGAATAAGTCATATTTCTAATGGAAACCCTGAAGAGAAACTTCAGCTGATCGGAAAAAGAAATTATTTTGATGACCGCAGTTGGAGCGTGATAGAAAGGTGAGGTCACGAGGGAAGATTCCATCTGAAGAGAAGCTCTGATTTACTAAGAACGTTAATAAGAAGAGACATTGGAGGAAAGTGGAATGGGAAATGGCTCAGTTAAACCTGTCAGAAAAACTTTGGCAGGTGGATGAAAAAGGGATTCAATCTTCCACAAGGTCCTCAGATAGATTGAAATTGTGATTATCTAAAAGGAGGAAGGAAATGAAGACATTTTTGTACTCTCAATCGGCTGATTAGAGATAAAAATTAGCTTACAGGACAGAGCAGTCATCCAGTGACTCTTTCATACATGTAAGTCGCTTGATCACTGGGTTTTTGATGGCAAGCTATGAAAGGAAATTGCACGAGCAAGCAAGCAAGCAAGCAAGCAATCAGAATATTCATTTTCATTGGTTTCATATTAAGATTGCTATGTTAGCCTGTCATTGCCTGTACTCTGTACATGATCGGTATCCATTGTTCATGAGCATTTTCCAGTATAGGCCCCTACATGTAGCTGGAAAGAGAGGTTTAGAAAACCATTCCACATGTATGTTTATTCATATTAATGTAATTTTGTTGTTGGCAAGGAGGTAAATAATTTGCATAATATGGTGCCATCATCTCGAGAAGAAGGGACTGGATGAACTCAAAAGAAAGAGGCTTCCTAGTTCATCACTGAACATGTGCAACACCTGTTTGACATTTCTTCACAGACTTAGAGGAAAGAACATTTTTATGTGCCTCAATGTATTGTGAATGCTTGAATGGAAGTAGTTTAACTTCTTATGCTTCTATATACCTAGGCCTATATAATTGTTATAATACTTACATTTCTTTGAAAGAGATAGCCCATAGCAAGTTCAACATGACTGAATTTGAGGGTGTCGATGAACCTAGCATATATTCAACTGAGAACCACAAGGGCTTCACGTTCATGCAAATAATATGAACTAACAACCTTTTTGCTCAGAACCGACTATATCATGTTTTGTTTTAATGTGTCATAAGGTCAACTGGAAAAGGATTAGGTAGCCAAAAGAAAAGGAATTTCAATATACACAGCCAGGTTGCGGATGAGTAAAGGTGAGGAAACAAATCGCCTTTGGTAACGGTGGGGTAGAAAGATCCGCAGATCCTATCTCTGAAATAGTAGACCTTTGGAATGTGACTTCATCTAAATACATCACATTTGGAGCTGGAAAAATAAACAAGAGATATAATAACAAAGTCCAATTTCAGATATTGATCTGGCAAGGAGCTTCTTGTTTACATCTTTATTGGCTTTACATGATCGGGAATATTTTACAGTATGACCATGGGGGCTTGCATGTATACATGAAGGAGCTAATTTCCCCATATTATAAATCCCTTTCCTTTCCTTTTATTCTGTTTAAAAAAAAGATAAATGCACCAGAGTCATGTTCAGTCTTTTTACAATGTGTTTATAGTAGTTGCCATGGCTACTTTTAAATATACAACTCATATAAAATTAATAGCAATAATAGATGCAATTTGTATAGCACTCGTATCCACTCTGCTGAGTGCTCTGGGTGCTTTGCATTATTATTACCCTGACTTTAGCCAGGCATACACCAGCGAACATGGCATTTCAAGGAATACATGTAGGTATTCCTGCCAGATACCCATTCACCTCACCTGGGTTGAGTGCAGAAAAATATCAATGAATTAATTGCTGAAGGATATTAATGTCATTGATGGGATTCAAACATATGACCCTCTTATTGAAAGGCGAGAGTCAGAACCACTACACCACGGCGCCTCCTTATACTATGAAAAGGGCTAATACATTGGAGAAATACATAGGCCTAATTCTTGTTGGGATTCTTGCATTTGGCAGACAGTGTAAGCCCTCATTATTGGTCTATTTTGACTGCAAATGATGGATTATGGAAAGGTCAAGAGGAACTTCAACCAAAATATCCCTCACTTTGGCATTCCTCGCTCAAATCATACCATCAATCATCAGACATACCTAACCACAATATTTCCATTTCCTGTTCCAACATGTTGTTGATAATTCAATGGCTGTGATAGTTTTCATTCATTGCCACATTTTTATTATTTTCGAGAACCCCTGTAGATATGTGGGGAAAGTAAACTTGGAATGTTTTTGAAGGGTTCGTTTTTTGGTTCAGGCTTCTTTTAAAGTTCATGGCCTCAATGAATGTCATCAAACTATATAACAACAACAACAACAACAATGGTATCTCCAATAGTTTTTCATTCATTCCCACATTTATTCTTCTCGAGAACCAATGTAGATAAGTGGGAAAGTAAACCTTGCATTAGTTTGAAGGGTTCATTTTTGGCTCAGGTTTCTGAAAAAGTTCATTGCCTTTAATATCGGATGTCATCAAACTTAAAATAATGATAATGATATCTCCAATAATTTTTCATTCATTTCCACATTTAGTATTTTTGACAACCCCTGTAGATATGTTGGAATGTAAATTTGGCATGTGTTTGCAAGGTTTCATTTTTGGCACAAGTTTATTTCAAAGTTCATTGCCTCATTGGATGTCATCAAACTACAAATAATAATAAACATATCTACAATAGTTTTTCATTCAATTCCACATTTTTTTTCTTTTCTAGAACCCCTGTTGATACATGTATGTGGGAAAGTAAATTTTGAATGCGTTTGAAGGGTTTATTGTTGGCACAAGTTTCTTTCAAAGTTCATTACCTTATTAGATGTAGATATAATAATGATATTCCCAATGGTTTTGTATCCATTTTCATAATTTTTGTTTGTATAACTACTGCATATTTATGGGAAAATGAACTGGGAATGTGTTTGAAAGCCTCCATTTTTTGGCACAGGTTTCTTAAAAAGTTCATTGCCTTTATTGGATGTCATCAAACTACAAATGATAATGCTATCTCGAGCAGTTTTTATTCATTTCCACATTGATTCCTTTCCAGAAAGCCTCTTAAATCTGCTGGAAAATAGATGTGGATTGCCTCTAAATACTACCATTATTGGGGCACAGGTTTCTGAAAAAGTCCATTGCATTTGCGGGTGTCATCAAACTACATATGATAACAATGATTTCTTCAACAGTTATCATTCATTTCCACATTATTTTTCAAACAACCTCTCGATATCTATGGGAAAAGGATTTGGGAATGTGTTTGAAGGTTTTCAGATATAGACACATGGAACTTTCTGATTGCCTGTAGGTCAGATGACAACATACTACATTGTAAACCGATAACATCTCCCTGATATAACTTTGCAAACATTCAAACGTGCATGTAATATTCACTTGCAAACATGTGATGTACATAGACATCTCTTCCTGCACATACAGAACACATGTAGTCAGCCATCTGTTAAAGTATGGTTGTAAAATCTTTACAATTTCCATCTTTTATCAAATTTTTGGACTTCAGTGAACTGTATAATTTTTTTGTGACTTTATCGCATTGTAATATCTCACTGCCTTTCACGATGTTTGATGAGCCGGTTGCAGATCATTGAATTCATGCTGTTTATCCTAGAAATGAGAGATACAAAATGAATACTTATTGTATAATGGGATAATCATAAAGTCAGGTTGCACTGTCTGGTTTTGGAACTACATGTACTGTAGTTAAAGGTATAGATCAGTTTTTGGGGGAGATAGTGCTACAGATATTTAATTAATTTATAAGTTGCACATAGATATTTAAATAATACAATAACCTTAAATTTTCGCTGGGGTGTTATTTTCCCTAATTCTGCGATTGTGACTATGAATTTGATAAAATTTCCACCAGCTGTATTGCCCATGGACTACACAATGATCTCTCGAAACATGAAAAAAATAAAACATGCTCATTTGTAAATAGTGCGCTCGGGTGTCTCCTCTTCTCACATCAATTTCTTAATCCTGACCGTTAGCCATGAAAATAAGAAGGAAAATAGCTTTACAGCTTGAGCCATCATATTACTACATAAATGATGTAAATAATAATGAAGGAAAATGATTAGAACATGCACAATATTGCTACGTCTCCATATTAGCTTACATTGGTCATTCAAAGTAGAATACAAAGTCATTGAGGTGAAAACCTGCATCCCCAGAAATACAATGTATGATAGGAGGTACTTTTATTGGAAATGGTTGTTTCCATACATATTCATGAAAATCTTTGTAGAAATATGATGCTTTTCCTGAATGCTCTTTATAGGAATGCATTTCTTTCTTTGTTTCTGATCCTGTGGAGTGGGGGCTCCTCAAACTGCCACTTTCTGCCTTGAATCCTGCTGTGATTATGGAGTACAGAGAGTGTGTCACAATGCATGAGGTCAGGAGAAAGCTTCCTGCACTTACCACAATGCAGAAGAGAGTTGATGGGACTCATCGCATGTGGAAATTAGTAATTTCTGAATCATGTTTATGAATTGATTTTTTATTTCATTGCCGTGCACACTACCCATTCTCCCAAGTGAGCAAACTAGGTAAACCGTAGTCCAGTTGAGGACTGTGTGTTCTGATAGCACCCACCTGTGCATATTCTCGTAATACACTGAACACACAGGGACTGCATAGCACTCAACCACAGAGTACTTACTCTGATTGCATTGCAAATTGCTGTTCATTTCAGCATGATTGCTATGCAAAAGATGTATTGTTTGGCAACTTTGTCACACATCATTCCAGAAAAGTGTTGACAATGTTTCCTCAATGTCTAAAAGTGTGAATCAAAAATGAAAAGCAAAATTATTCACTGGTCATTTTTTTGTCAAGGGGTTGGATTGGCAAGGAATATAAAAAGTTCTTGATGCAACATTGATAGATAGTGATTTATTCAGACATTAAGGGCTCTTACTCTGAAAACAGGTTGTCAGGGGAAAACCCAATTTAGGATATATCCAATTTGAAGAGACTGCTTATCGTCAGGTGATACATTCTCGTCTCCAGTCGAGCCAATGATTTACGTTATTAGATTCCCTCTATTACAGGATTGAATTATTGAAGATTTTTACAATTCTAATCTTGCTTTACAGTGATTCACACTTGATTGAGTATTAAAGGAGCAGGTTGTATTTTAAGTCATACATGAACAAAGTATTTACTAGTTAACATTATATGTTTGACTTTTAATAGCCACAAATAAACAAGTATACAAGAAATACAGTTTCTGTTACAGTAAATATTTAAACAAAAATTCTCAACGCAGTGAATGTTTCAATTTTTGAAATTTAGCTTATGAATTATTGTAAAAAAGATACCAATAATTGAATATATATTGTGGAATTAAAGTGAAGGAGTTGTATGATATTTTTCCTCCTTGGCCGTTCTGTGGTCTATGTGGATATGTCTAGCTGCAGAGCAGTATGTATATTTAACACAATCTGCACATAAATGTACTCTTGCCATGTAAATGATCATGAGTTTATTATCATAATTGAGCCGTCATGGATAGAGAAGCTTTCTAACAGATTCAGTTTCAAATCATAGGGTAGGGCTTACTTCTTGTATCTCACCCAGGGAAGAAATACGAATGAGAGAGGCATCCATTTTCCACAGATTGTGTTGAGTTCATGTAATGCAATTTTATTTTCTGTAATAACTAATCCTCGCACTTGATATCATTAATTATCTGATTGAAAGATACCCTTTTGATTTAGTGTGAGATTTGTTAAATGTTCAAAGAAATGTTCAAAGAAATAATTTATCTCCAATTCTTTCCCATCTTTTAGGAGATGCTTGACCAATTGATCATGATGAAGCTACCCAATATCTTGACCATTGCCAAAGAGCCGCTGATCGAAGAGTCTATGAGGGAGGTCCAGAAGGTGCTTCTCTTGATGCCAAAGTGTGTTGTCCAATGTTCTGAGAAATAATCCTTTATTTTCTTGATCTTGTCGTCTTTTAGGAGATGCTTGACCAATTGATCATAATGAATCTGCCCAACATCTTGACCATTGTCAAAACTAAAGAGCCATTGACTAAAGAGGCTTTTAGGGAGGTCCAGAAAGTACCTCTCTTAATGCTAGGTTGCACTGTCTAATGTTCAAGGAAATATTTGTCGATTATTCTTTCTCATGGTCTGTCAAAGATGCTTGACCATTGCCAAAGAGCCGCTAACCGAAGATCATTGAGGGAGGTGCAGGAGATGCTTCCCTTGATGCTAGGTTGCAATTTCCAGTGGACAGTGAAATAATTTGTCTTCTTTTTTTCTCTCTTATAATTCTTTCAGGAGATGCTTGACCGACTGATCGTGATGGAGCTACCCAATATCTTGACCATTGCTAAAGAGCCGCTGATCGAAGAGTCTTTGAGGGAGGTACAGAAGGTGCTTCTCTGGTTGCAGAATTGTGCTGTCAGTGTTCTCAGAAATAATCCTTTATTTTCTTGTTCTTATCATCTTGTAGGAGATGCTTGACCAACTGATCGTGATGAAGCTACCCAACATTTTGACCATTGCCAAAGAGCCGCTGACCGAAGAGTCTTTGAGGGAGGTCCAGAAGGTGCTTCTCTTGATGCTTGGGTGTGCTGTCCAGTGCGAACAGAAGGAACTCTTCATCGAAAGAATCAAGTTATTGGATCTGGATGTGCAGCAGGAGATTGTTCTTCACATTCAGGAGGTAGGTTTGCTATTAGTGGTGTATTACCAAGATGTTCTTAAGATTTAAAGCCCCCTCACAACCATGCGAATTGAGGCAGACAACGGTTAACGAATTGGAAAAATACAGGAGATTTTACCTGCAGGACGAAGGCAAGTTTTCAACTCAACAAAGTACCTTCTCTAGAACAAGAAGACGAGTTTCACAAACTTGCATTCACCGTGCATGTAAAGCTTCTGTATTTTTTCCAATTCGTCAGCCTTTATCTGTCTCAATTCGCATAGGTTTGATGGGGCTTTTAGAATGACTTTATCAATGATTGGAATGTTAATATTAGTTATAATCAGATGACACGTCATTCAACAGTGCAAGAATTGATCACGAGTCGTTCTCAATGCATTGGTGAAAAGACAGTCAGAAGTTTTGCAAGCATTTGACTCTTCAAGTATGTCTTCATGAGTTAAAGACATTGTACAACATTGCTTTTGTGTAAAAAAATCTCAAATGCCAGATCTTAAATACTACCTAAGTGCTTGATAATGAGCATAAACTATTAAGGCTGTGAAAATAGTCGGCTAAAAAATCAACGTTATGTTCAAAAAAAAAAAATCAAAATTATTACTTTAAAGGCACACTGTGTATGCAGACACAAGATAGGATTACCATTCTTTCTCTATTCTCTGACTTATCTATTCATCAGTATAAACCTTTGCATACATATACAATACACATTTCTAAATTGAATATCCATAGCCGAGAGGTGAATCTTCAACGGCTGTGCAAAACACGACACTGCTTTGCTGGGATACCGGTACAAGGCTGTGAAAAAAACACATGGCGTTTACACCAAATTATTTGTCACTCAGGAGAGGAAATTAGCTCTAGCATACTGCAGGAAAAGGGTGGAGGAAAGGACAGATTTCCAGTCAGTGGGGTTATGACAAACGTGCATAATGTGGCTGCATTTGCCAAGTCTGGCGGGATAGTCCCAATCCAGGCAGTTTATTTTATGTCGCAAACTAGTGTTATACATCTTGAATTATGACAAACGCACATAATGTGTCTGCATTTGAAAAGTCTGGGGGATAGTCCCAATCCAGGCAGTTTATTTCGTGTCGCAAGCTAGTGTTATCCATCTTGAATTATGACAAACACGCATAATGTGGCTGCGTTTACGGAGTCTGAGGGAATAGTCCCAATCCAGGCAGTTTATTTCATGTCGCAAGCTAGTGTTATACATCTTGAATTATGACAAACGCGCATAATGTGGCTGCGTTTGCCAAGTCTGGGGAATAGTCCCAATCCAGGCAGTTTATTTCGTGTCGCAAGCTAGTGTTATACATCTTGAATTATGACAAACGCACATAATGTGGCTGCGTTTACCGAGTCTGGAGGAATAGTCCCAATCCAGGCAGTTTATTTTATGTTGCAAACTAGTGATACATCTTGAATTATGACAAACGCACATAATGTGGCTGCGTTTACCGAGTCTGGGGGATAGTCCCAATCCAGGCAGTTTATTTTGTGTCGCATGCTACTGTTATGGGTAAATACATCTGGAGTGAAAGTCTATTTACTCTCCGACAGTACATTGTAGCTGCCCTTTACTCTGCTATAGACTTCCTTCCAGATACAGATACACTCACTATTATGTATGTGGGCAACTCCACAAAAGTGTCTTGTCCGTTACGCCTTTTTCTTGACAACTATTCATTGAATGCATTGACATTCGTTATGGATGAAATAGGTGAAAAAAATATATGGATGAAATCTGTTACACACACATTGAATTTTAATGAATTTTAATGAAAAGTTATCAGGAAATTGGCGTAACAGACACAACACTTCAGTGGAATGGACCATGTGGTATTGACAACCTACCATTTTCATAATGTAGTCAAATTTATTCATGTTTGCCCTAGATTGAAGTATGTATTCAGGTTTAATCAAACAACGATGATACAAAAGTCATAATGCAAATTGTTGACATAAGCATTGCTTGGTAGGACAGACAAATTATAAGAAGACAAATATTAGACAAATATAAATATAAGACAAAGAAGGCTCTACCTAGCAACAAGTAAATCTTGTGATATTATTAGTTCTCTCTATTTGAATATGAGTATTTGTCATCATTTGAACAACATTTCCTCATTGAACATTTGACAAAGATGTTAGGAATTTAAGTTTTCATGTAATTCTCTCACATTAGTTTGGATGAGCTTGCATTGACACATTCGGTAAATGATTCATTTCCCTATTTGCTCTCATTTGTAAGCGCCCGCCCTCAAAGAATTTTTAGCATTTTAAAGCACAACTTATCCAAACATCGCCTTTTAAATGGAAATTTTAGATTTGGTCAGGAGATGAAATGACCTTTCTCAGTTTCCGTGTCCTCCTAGAAATGTTTGTTCAGTATGTTGTTTCCTATTTCAACGCGTTCCATGAAATGCACCAAGATATATTGAGCCATTCAAATTTATCAATTATAATTATGTGTTACATAATTTAGGTCAGCGAGNGGGGGGGGGGGGGCATGGGTGCAATTATATAATGAGAGAGATCAATCATTGATGCGATAATGAACAAGATTAGATTTTAGCACCAGCAAACCCAAAGGCAAGTCTATGCATGCAGAGTAGTTTATTCCCATGAATGCGGATGGTATCCATATTTAGGATATATTATGCATGCGATTACAAGATTTTACAATATCATTTAGAAATTCAATGGGGAATAGATAATTAATGAGGGATTGATGAGTACTTTGTACAGAATTAGATTTAAGCACCTACAATGACAGGTATAGGAGAGGTTTTATGGATATGTTAGGCATACATTCCCTTATAAAAAGATGAACTGGTGGTTTCCATGTTTGGGATGTGTCTTTACACCATTTTACAACAAATGAGAGATTGATCATTGATGAGTTGATGCCCAAGATTAGATTTTAGTACCTGCAAACCCCATTTTAGCAAACCCGAAGCTAACATCTGTGGCTGTAGACTAGTCTATTCCCATGAATTATGATGGCATCTATATTTGGGATATATTATGCATGCCATTACAAGATTTTACGACACCATTTAGAAATTCAATGGGGGAATGGGAATAGATAATGAGAGATTGATCATTGATCAGTTGATGTACAGAATTAGATTTTGGCACCTGCAATGACAGGTATAGAAGAGGTTTTATGTTAAAGGCAAACTTTCAGTGGGTTCCATGTTTGGGCTGTCTTTACATCATTTTACAACGACATTTAGAATTAAAAGGGAAGAAGGGGATGCCATTATATAATGAGAGATTGATCATTGACGAGTTGATGTATAGGATTATATTTCAACACCTGTAATAAGAGTGAGTGGAAGAGAGGAGGTGTTTTATGAAAAGCATACATTCCCTTGAATAAAGATCAGTGGTTTCCATGTTTGGGAGATGTTTTTACAAATTAGAATGGACTTGAACACAATTATATAATGAGAGAGAGCGATCATTGATCAGTTCATGTACAAGATTAGATTTTAGCACCAGCAAACCTCATTTTAGCAAAGCCAAAGCAGAAAGTCTGTGCCTACAGACTAGTCTATTCCCATGAATTGTGATGGCATCTATATTTGGGATACATTGTGCATGCCATTACAAGATTTTACGACACCATTTAGAAATTCAATGGGGAATAGATAATGAGAGATAGATCATTGACGAGTTGATGTAAAGGATTAGATTTTAGCACCTGTAATTAGGAGATCGGTCGAATGAGGGATACAGTCATTACTCAACATTATGCAATATTAATATGATTGATACATATGAATTGCATCCACATTTACCCAGTGATTGAATCGCTGATGAATGAGTCACAAGAGATATGCATTGGAATTTATATATACTCTGAGGACTTGGTGGTTTGTTCAGAGTGTAGGAATTTAATATTTCAGATGATAAATAATTTAGATTTTAGAATGAAACATCTGCCAGATGTGTGCTGTGTACAGTGTCTGTCATACACATACTGTACATGATGTATTGTTCTTTTCATTGAATGATTTATTTAAATTCTGCTAGCGTTTTAGATGTGATATATGCATTCACATTTTACAAAAGAATTATATACATTTAAATGTATCTTATCTAGAGAGTTTGTGCTAAATTTTACAACATTAGAAGAAAAAAAACTAAATTAAAACAAGTCCATTTTGACTTTGAGCATTTTTCTCAGACCTTTACAACCTTGAAATAGGGTGCTGTTTTTTTTAAATGAAAATAATCATGGAATAACCTTTGCTTGTAAATGATTCACCAATGTTCATGTAAAGGAACCATTTTTTTCCTTTACTAATCTGACATGATATAGACAAAAATTCCAATATTTGTTCCTTGCATCCATAAGAATTCATTTTTTTAGGAGTTAATTTCATAAATCTCTAAACTTCTTTACACTGCTTAAAGGTGACGGACAACTCCGAGAATGTCTTCAGTCTGGAACTGGGTGAGCTTAGTGATCTGGATCAGGCTCAGAAGGAGATCGTCTCGAAGAACATGATCAACCATCTGCGTAGGCTGGCATCAGAGAGAGATGACTACTCAGAGGTGAGCTTTTAGAGTACTTCTACCAATTTCCTGCGAGCAGAAAAGACGAAGGACTGCAACAAATTGATTGATTTGATTGATTTTTTTTATGCAACAAATATTCATCAAATAATATATACAGGTAAAATAATTGAGGAATCAGTGCATGGGAGGGGTTGGTCATACGCCATTGGCTTGAAATTAACGCCCCTGGAGAAAATAAGTTAGCCATTTTGACAAAATAAAACAAAACATGCTACATATTGTCCTTGCTCGCATGAAACGATGCCAACTTCATTCAAACATTCACAATATTGTAATCACAAAAGAAAGTTTCAGGCGTGACTTTTGTTCAACATTTTTCCACATAATAATCAGGATGAAAATTTCTTTTGTGTCCATGTAGTCAAATATTGTGAATGCTTTAATGGAGGTTGCTTACTTTGTCCCAGGTCTTTTTAATTCTACCTTCTGCTTACAGTGATTGCAGCACAAATGCAAATTAGTGGGTGATTTCATGTTGTGAAATTTATTCAATTTTTCTGGTATTTTCTGTTATAACTATGAAATACAAGTGAGCTAAGATAAGTAATAATTTTGTGAAGCTATTATCTTTTATCTATATGTCGACTGATTTGCTATTGAATGCTACTTTGCAACTTTCATGTTTCTATCGCAGCCCACATTTTGTTTATGAAAACCAGTGCTGTGAAATATACCAATTTGTCATATGCCATTGCAAGTCTAATAACTTTGAAACAGTCATCACCGTGGGCTTTAGTTTCTTCCTATGCATTAGCACCATGACCCAAATTCCACACGACCCATCTATTTTCGGTAAAAACATCGCGTTTAAAGTCGGGATTCATCTAATTTTTAGGGCTTACCAACATGGATGCAACAGTCATCAAATAGCACCTTTCCTGGTGGTAATCCCAGCCACCACATAGTCTATTTTGGGGATGAGCAAGTTTTTGCTGGGTTAGAAAGATGATACTGCTTCCATGGTGACTAAAGCATCCGCTCTTTTCCCCAAAGTAATGGGACTTATGGTCTGCTCACGCTATAAGATATATATTGATATCATTTGCTTTTATTTTTATGAGGAATTTCGATATAGTGAAATTTCATACAACTCAAGCATGAATATTTTATAATCAATAGACAAAATGCATTCCATTTGTATAAAAGCAACAATTTTTTGTCGGCCGGTTGTTATGCCACCATCAATTGCAAAGCTTGCATGATATATTTAGATTGGTTGCTAATTTCTTAGCTGATCTGCCAGATCAATCGACTTGAACATTTTTACTTTTTATCAAATGTTGTCTTTTATTATAAAAAGCATTTTGAACAAAATCATTTTGAAAAAACAGATTTTTACAGCATTTAAACAATATTCACCCAAGGAACAATATGGATGATAGTCGGTGGGACTATTGATCTTTATCCTACTAACACATTTTATTGGTATAGAATGTATTTGTTAGTGTGAACACAGTTAAATACAGCTATTCCTTCTTAGCTCTCTTTAGTCCCATGTATGATTCACAGCGTTAGTAGGCTATATACCAACTGGATCATAAGAGAATTGCCTTTCCTGTGGGATGGAATCCCACTAGCAAATGTAAAACATGATTTCCTAATTGGTGATGGGACAGTTCAAGGATAGTATGGAATTAACTCTCAGTATGAACACAGCCCATGTGTCTTTAGTCCCATGTATGATTCATAGCGTTTGTATATATAGCAAATATATCATAAGAGAATTGCCTTTCCTGTGGGACAGAATCCCACTAGCCACTGTGAAACATGGTTTCCTAATTGGTGATGGCATAGTCCAAGGATGCCATACAGGAGCTAAAGACTTCAGCTCAACATCTTTAAAAGCCTGATGGTCATTGATGCTTTTAATGAGAGAAGGGGCTTTAAATACTTCGTAATGAGCAAATGCCAGGGCTCATTTAGGAGTGCCTCATGTAGATTTTTATACTGTGTGTTTGATTTAGCCCAACTGGTAGGGACTTGTCCCATTCTAGCCTCGGAGTATTTGATATGAAAGATTTTGTAAAAAATTTCGATTTTGCCTCAGCTGGAGCAGAGTATAGCCTTTTCCTTTAAGATCTATTTTTTAATTAGCCAGATTAACGATTGAGACTTTAGAAACACCTAGTGTACCATCCTTTTGACAAACACTTTTCTGAAGAATTTACTATATTCTTGTAAGGAGTCAGAAATTAGTGAAACCTTTTAAATCACATTTAAATGAGACCCATTTTGCTCTGTACAATAAAACAAAGCTACTGATTGTGACTCGGGGCTATTGACAATTATGATATTAAAGATGATTCGGTGATTGCTTTGCTTTATATTCCATAATGCATTGTACTCAACAGTGCTCAACAAACAACAAAAACATAAAAAAATCTACCATGTAGGTAGAAATTCAGGACTACATGTATATAGATCATTTATTTGTTTCAAAACAGGTTTTGCAAGTAGATCAGAAATATTACATGTACACAAAACTCTTGCAGTATGGAAGCATATTTTAGCTATAGCAGCCCTATGACTAAGTCATTACATTAAAAAGGTTGTCTGAGATCTAAAGCCAAGAGTTTTCATGCAAGGGACAGACCGACGTGACGATCGCATCAGATGACTGTTTCTCTCCTCCATCCAGGAAATATGTCACAGGAATAATCTAATATCCGTTTCAGGATCTACTTTCAAAAGCATGCTCAAGTAGCCCCATTACTGCAGCGCTGACTGAAGTAGAATACCGACTACTGTTCTTCCAGTATAGATAATGGGAAAGTGTATTACTGAATAATTTTTTTTATTGCAAATATCCTCATTATGATTAATTTAAAGGGAAAGACATGTATGATTTATTCCAAACTTGTAATATCTTATTGAATGTTATGATTTTTAATGGTAATTGTACGACATTCTATGGGAATTATTTTTCTTCACTCTTTTATAGCAGGGTCATCCCCCTTATGCCATCTGAAATTATTGATGGCTTCCTTTATTTTATTATTGTTGTCATAATTACTATTTTTTGTAATTTATTTAGCCATCAATTTTTTTTTACAAGACTATGAAGGATTATGAAAGTTTTTTTCAGCAGGTAAGTTTGTCAGAGAATTTTCAGAATATCTATGTTAAAACATAGTTTTTAGCCATTTGCCCCCGGAAATAGAGAGATATCTATTGATCGGATTGTAAAAATGTAGGCTTTTAAAACCTAAATCTACATTGTAAATGCAATTAATTGGTTAGGGCTGTAGTATTGATGATAATGAAATAACCTACATACAACCATGACCTGTAGCCTCTATGCTCTATTTGAACAATTTTAGGTGTGCAAATATTTTTGTTTGATTTACACTTCTTTATTGAATTAGTTTTCATGGAAACTCATTGGAATTGAAGCCTATCTTTTTTCTATTGTCTTTTCAGATAAAATCTTGATGAAAAAAAAAATAAATTAAGATAGCAATTTTTATATGTTCTCACATAGAATGTTAGCTTAAATGAGTAATGAAAATCAGTTCCAATTGTTAGTTAGGTTTTCTTTTCTTCCTCGTGTAAAGTGATCAGGCATAAATTCCTACACAGAAAGGAGCCCATCACAGGAGGGGCAGAATGATTTTGAAATGGAGGGGACATACATATGACACACACGTGCAAACAAACAGGTAAAAAATATTTGGTGCCTGAGCCCCTTGGCCCCCTGGTTCATCAGGCCCTGTATCAAGGTGTAAATCTGGCAGAGGAAACTCGCCTAGACAGCCAGGAAAAAAATATAGTTCACGCTATGGACACTGCTACTTTTAATTGCTCAGGGATTGTGCCTGCGGAACTATAAACCTAGTACTTATTTGTCACAGAACTCATAAATCTCGATGGAAGCGTGCCCTTTAGAGACAAGTATACTTTAAATGCCTGGCTGCTGGGTTTTATCTCTTCACAGTGGTTTAGTATTGGTGATAAATAGTTTCTGGCAGACGGAAGATAAATAGTAAAATGTGTTATTCTTTCTGAAGCTTGACTGATGTAGAAATATGTTACACTACATGTATTATAGAGTAAAGTTGTTTTGCATTCTGCTAATAGAGTGTTACAGAATATGTATACAAAAATATACAAAATCACAAAAGTTTAAAAAAAATTACGTTTTTGAAAAGGTATGCCAGGATTACTTAAAAAGTAAAAAAAAAATTGTATGAAAGTGACATTCAATATACAAAAACATGGTAGTCCTATCTGATACGACCTGTAGGTAATTCATCCAAGATTTAAACAAAAATGAAAATGAAAGTTTATGAATAAAGTAGGAAATTAAGAAAGAAACAAACAAACAAATCATAGCACCAGTATAGCAAATAAACATATTTCAAATACATGAATCAAATACAAAATAGATTGCAATCTCTGAAAATATGACATATTCTCAGCAGGGGCCATAGAAATAAATATATAATGTCCATTTGAATTGTAGTGAGTGATGTGAGGCAAAAAGATGTGTCAAAAGGGTAAACTTTTCAGCCTCCTGTTGGATTTTGAGATAAATTTTGGATGTAAGTTGTCAGTTTTGAGTTGGATGCTATTCTGAAATAGAATAATTTAAAGTTCGGGTTCAAAAGGTATGCAACCATGGAAAAGGCTATCCCTAATATTTCATTATAATACCAATCACCTTGATGCCAAAATAATTTGTCATTGAATGAAATATGTATTTAGTGGAAGAGTAATGGGCCGTATAATCTAACGGAAAGGAGACCTTGCAATTTAACCTTTTGCAAATTGAACCTCTTTAGGGATTATTAACGTTTGACGAGCAAATAGCGTTGTCACTTTCAGAGACTTATTATTATGTCCTTATGAGCACTAGTCACCTCAAATATTGATTTAAAAAATATTTGCATAATTATTGAGGACTGTTTGTGGCAACACATATATTTGTATATTTTTTTAGTGTCAATGAACACTTTCCCCTTGGCCAACCTATCTGGAATGAAACAATTACTGCTTATGAATAATCAAATAAAAAAATTGATTACAAAACTGTAAGGCAATGGAGTTGGTTCTTTTATAGATCTCATCCTACGATTGGATGAAACAGATCATGTTGAGTGAGGAAATCAAATTTGTTATGACTTGTGATTGTTATGGCGACAATGATACATGATGATCGGGAATTCAGATATTGTTGCCCTTCCCATCTATGAGTCAGCAATCAAAAAGATGAATCCAAAAAGGTAAAACCATTTTCTTATCATCAAAGCCAATACATTAGGGCTTCAAAATATATATGTTTTAAAAATTGCTGTCTTTATAGGCAATGTTTAATCGATGAATTGTTTAATGTTTAGGCCTACTTTCTTGCAATAGAAATATGGACATAGAGTATAGAGTATTTCTTGCAATAGAAACATGGAAATAGAGTACGAAGATGGTAAAGAATTCACGCTTGTTGAAACATTTGTCTTGTTGCATTGATATGAACTCTAAAACTGTGGTGCGGAAAAGGAGCTCCGGAAATAGTACTTCAACCCTGTCTACAGACTTGGCATGATTTTTAATGACATTCCAAGAGAATGACGGATGTCAAAGGTCATGACATGCATGCTGATCATGTGGTTTGAACTTACCTGACACAAAAGATTTTTCTCCATTTTAATATTCTTGTATGGTCATGTGGTTTTGATTTCAAACCAAGTAGGTGACAATGATGCCTGTTGTTGCTCCTAATATTTTGCAAATGTTCTCACTATTCAACCTAGAGTATTCATAATTGGCTTCAGGTGATAGAGTTGTGAGCAAGCTCTCCATCATCAAATCTTGGTAGTTGGGTGTTTTCTTGCAGAAGAGAATTATTTTTGTATGTAGAATTTTCTATGGTACATGTATGTCGTTCTGATAAAGATCTGAAGATTTTAGTTGCAATGTACAGTAGGAATTTTCCTTGTTTCTTTATTTTTTAAGATGGACATACAAAGAATATGAGTATGATATAATCAATTGATTAAGATGCCACTATTACGACCACTCTTACATTATAATTATGAACGATTTTACTAAATTATTACTACTACTAGTAGTAGTACTACTACTACTAGTACTACTACTACTTCTAATACCACTGCTACTACTACTACTAGTACTACTACTACTTCTAAAACCACTGCTACTACTACTACTACTACTGCTGATACTAATACTACTAGCACCATCGTTACTGCTGCTGCTGCTACTACTACTACTACTACTACTACTACTACTATGATGACTACTACTGATAATAGTAATTAATACTACTACATTTGATACATATGTAACACATTTATATCTATCTGTAAAAAAGACATATACTGGATACAAACATTATTATCTGACATAGAAAAAGGTCTTCGAAAAGTAAGCAAATGAACAAGGTTTTGTTTGAGAAAGCATTATTCAGAAGTTTTTTGTTTGTTTGTTGGTTGGTTACTCAGCTCCATGTTCTTGAAATGTTAAATGCGTAGATGAATGATACAGAAATTTATATATTTTCAGTGATTGCACATGGAATGGAACCCATCAATCTTTTATTCCAACATGAAACATAAACATTGGTATTTGAAACCACCGATAATATAAACCAAGCCGTAATGGTGAAAAAAGAACCACTAATCTCCATTAGATTATCCATAGCAACTACTTGTAATCAAAATGAGCTAAGTAAAGGTGTGTTTCTAAGAAAAGGATTAAAAGATTAAGTGGTTACATGTACCTTTTAGGAAATACAAACACCTGAGACGATGTTTACTCATGATAAGGGAAGTAGTACAATGTTTGATATAACATTGCTTTTCTTATTTTCGGCTTCCTCCTTCATTATCATGAATGTACTTACATTAATTGAGCCTGTTTATATTTAAACATTTTGTGGTAAGTACTCTTTTTCATTTTACCAAGAATTGCTTTCCACAAATGTTCGTCAATTATGAAATTCACCAAAATGTGACACTGACTTTGTTTATCTCTAGAAGAAATGGTAAAAAAATATATCTTTATTGAAATAGCTTGTAGCAGCATTTCAACATTTAACATTTTAAAGAAGAGAAGTACACTGTACTGAAGTTAGCTCTATCTCCTTTCCACCCCTTGGTGAATCCTTATAGAGACAGGAGTTACATTAATGTGGAGCTTGTCAAGGCCCAAGCTGAATATTCCCTTCCTCTTGATTCATTTCTAGACCATCCGGAACAGACAAGCGCCACGTGACAATGGAGCTTGCTGAGTGCAAAGCCGAACCATCAGAAATAGATGTTTTAAATGTTTGTTCTCTATCTCATTTTTTTTTTCATTAGACCATCATGGAGCTGAGCCAAGAGAAAGAATTCTTACAATCTCAAGCAGACGGTCGCGTCCTCTCTCCATCCCCATCCCTCACCAGCCCCGGAACAGACAAGCGCCACGTGACGGTGGAGCTTGCAGAATCAAAGGCCAAGCTGAGGAGGATGAGACAGGAGCTGGAAGAGAAGAATGAAATGGTTTTAGAATACAAGGAGGAAGTGGAGAAGTACAACACCACACTGCAGAAGCTACGGCAGGAGGTATCTTAAATTGTACCAATTTTCTTTGACGATATAATGCAAGATCAACGACATCTTGGGTTATGCCATTCAAAAATATGCTAAGAAATATCCACTCCCATTTTTGGTCGGGGGCCCGTTGCATGAAAATTGCCACAGATGCAAAAAAAAGATTATGAATGTTTACTACCATGAAAAGGCGTGCAGCAGCCAATCTGCATCAGGGATTTCACAGCACTTGCCTTTAATGACAAAGTTGTCAAGTTTTATTCAATTGCCTTTGATTAATTCGTAAATAAAAGACAACAAAAATCCATATTCATATTTTTAATTAAAGTATATAAGGTGTGAATGATCGGCTCATTTGTATAATTTGCTATTCAATCATTTATTGAGTATATAGCTCACAAGTAATTAATTTTGATAAGTTATTGAGTTTAACTTTGTACTATAGGATTATAAAACTCTGTGATTCTATGAAGGAAATTTTGTTTCACTTTTCTTTCCTTGAGTAATTAATGGGAGAGATGAGCAATGACAGAATATGTGCACTGTCACAATCACAACCATACTTATTACGTAATCCATGGAATCATCTGTTCTGTTTCTGGAGGCCTCTATTTGCACTTATGCAACCTTAGGCATTGTTCTTAGAATTACGAGGGTCTGATAGGTAACAACATTTATTTTTATGCTGTCCATATGCGCATGACATATACTTTCCTAATTTGGTGGGTTAGAGAGTTCTTCTGTCATACAAGATTAAGCTAAATTTGTTGGATATTGAAATAACAATATGAAAATTAAGGTTGGGAAAATTATATTTTTCCTTCAAGAAATTGAAAAGATATAATAGCTGGCTATGTTTGAATACACAAAGAAAAACAATATGTCTATAATCATTGAAGGAAATTTGGGGATCAATATATTGTGAGAGATGAGGCAAAGCGAGAATGGCCATTGTAAGGAAAAAGCCCCAAAACGTATCAGCATATGCAGAGTGCGAGAAATTGACATGATTTTGATTATGGAAGAGAAGCTGCAAAATCAGAGATGCCGATTGTTTCAAAATATTCATGAGATACAAATTAAAATGTAAATAACACAACAGCTGAACAAAAGTGAGAGAAATCATGACAAAAAAATCATTCTCTCAGCCATTCACATTTAAATAAATGCCTGGAATTCATATGAAAATACACCTTGTGGCTACTCCAGAATGGTTGGCATATCTGCAAATTAGACCAGAAATGGTTAGAATATTGACAATGAGGAAATATTAAAAAATCTGTCTAATCCTCTTATCATTATCTGTTTGCTTTATTCAAAAGAATCTCGAGTTGACGCAAGATGCCCGATCAGCCAGAGCGTACAGGGATGAACTAGACGTCTGGAAGGAAAAAGCAAGCAAAGCAGAGAAATATGAGAATGAGATCGCCAAGTACAGGGAGAAGCTAAATGAGTTGGAGTACCTCAAGAAAAGAGTAGAGGTTAGTTTCCACTGTGATAAAATGGACGTATGTCAAAATTGTGATCAGTGAGGAGGAACAAACAATTGTACGTTACTGATCTATAGCAGAGATTACAATCATTATGGAATATATATTGAATCAGAAATTAGGATGAGAATAGCCAAACAGCTGAACGGAATATATTCTCTGGAACAAATTTGAGAAAACAATGCTCTTACCAGAAAATTGTTAATGAAATTTAAATGAGAGTACATTTCTTCAGCATGCTTTAATGTTCGGTGATCTTTGGAGCATAATCCTTAGAAAATACTTCTAGAAAGAGTGAGGAATGATTTAAAACTAACAGAGAGTATTCAACTGTTGTCCATTTTTCATTTAAGCCAGATGATGTATGTTACTCATGTGCATAATATTTTTTTAAATTGTTCACCGTGTCATGAAAGACCTCTCATATAACCCAGGGGATCATCAATTTGCCTACATTCATTCTCACAGGAATTGAAAGAAGACAACCAGGTCCTTCTCGAGACCAAGTCTCTCCTCGAGGAGCAGGTCACAACTGCCAACGACAAACTGGAACGGGGCCACGTCGCCGAGGCTGAGTGCCTCAGACTCAAGGCACAGATAGAGACCTTCGAGGAGGAGAGGGACTTAGATAGGTGTAGGATATCGGAGCTGGCTGAGGAGGTGGCTAGGTTGAGTCTCGACCACAAGCAGAGTCTCAACGAATCTGCAAGTCTCGGGGTGGAGCTGGAGAAAGCTAAGCTTAATTCATCAGGTAAAATTATTTTAAGATGATATCTATGATGTACAATAGAAATATGTTGATATTGAAGTAATGGAAAAAAATTGATATCGGAACTGGCTGAAGAGATGGCCAAGTTGAGCCTCGATCACAAGCAGAGTCTCAACGAGTCCGCAATTCTCGGGGTTGAGTTGGAGAAGGCTAAGCTGAATTCATCAGGTAGGATTACTTCAAGATGATGGCTACATTTCTTAATATAATGTACCCTGGATAAATCTGACAAGATTCTAGATTGCAGATTACAACGAAAGGTAGTAATCACAAACACAATATGCAAATTTGTTAACATATGTGATTTGGTCATTAATTTTGTAATTCAGAAAATTGATAACTACACTCAGAATCATGAAATTTAATGTGAAATATTGAAGAGTGAAAATAGTTAGTGTCGTTTAGAATTATTTGAAATTTACACAAAATAAATTGTGATAAATTATAACAATAATAAGTTATATTAATTTGGTAAAATATGCTGAATGATATATTTATTATCATAGGATTGGCTTGATTTTGTAAACAAAACAATTTTCATTTGTATTTGTCTCCGAACAGCACATACATCATTATCGGCAGAGTGCAACGATAGTGCTTCAAGTAAAGTGCTCAAATTAGAAAAGGAATGTCAGAGACTCCAGCGCGAAATGGAAACAATACGAGAATCCGCTGGGTTAGAAGCCCAGACAAGACTTCTCGAAGTTGAAAAGGAGAACCAAAGACTAAGCCGAAAGTTGGAAAAAGTGCAAGAAGCCAGCTCTAAGGAGATGACGGATCATCTCGAGATTGAGCAGGAGAATAGTGTACTGAAGCGGGAGAAGAAAGCGTTGGACGATACCATCTTGACAATCAAGGAGAACTCTGAGAGATACCAGAGGGAGTGGGATACGGAGAAGGAGCAATTGGAAAGAACGATAGAAACGCTCCGGGAGAGGAACAAGAAGGATGTTGATCAGAGGATACAAGATGTTGAAAAGGAGAATAGGAAACTCTTAGAGGATATGATGGATAGCCAGAGTAAATTATCCAAAGCGGAACACGAGACGAAACAGTTGCAGAAATCTCTTGAGAGATTGAAAGAGAGGACGGATAGGATTGAGGAGCTTGAGAAGAGCAACGAGGGGCTGGAGCTCGAAAAGGAAAAACTCACGCGGAACGTGGAGATGCTCAAGATGATGTGCGAGAAGTTCGACGAGGTGGAGAAGAGCAATACGGAGTTGGAGGTGGAGACGAGCAAGCTGAAGCGGGCGCTGGAGTCCACCAAGGTACGCGTACAGCGCCTGGAGCATGTGGAGAACGAGAACGTAAGATTAAAAGCGGACACGCAGACCCTGCAGCGGTCGTTAGATGCCATGAAGGGCATGGCGACGCGGATCACTGAGATGGAGCATGACAAGGACGAGTGCGAGAGGGAGAACAGGCAGCTCCAGAACATGTACGACGGGATCAAGACCGTGCAGGAGAAAGCGGCTCAGCTGGAGGTGGATAACATCAAGCTGAGTAATGAGAAGAGGAGGGTGGAGAAGGTGGTGGAGCTCAACAAGGAGACAATGAACAAACTAGAGAGGGAGAACCAGGGTCTGGAGACCGAGGTGGAGAAGCTGAAAAAACGAATAGAAGTTCTCAGGTATGTTCATTAGATTCATGCGATGATAAATGCTAAGTTATTTTCTAAATTATGCTTTTCACAGAGGCTCAAGGTGTTTAAAATACTTGTCCAGTCATTTTGAATAATGGTCTCTTTTATCTTTGTGTAAATCAGTATTTTGGGGTTCAACAATTTTGAAATAAATTCTTATCCTGTTAATGTTTTGTTCACACTGCATATGAAATATAAAGAGCAATCCCAATGTAATAAATGACAAAGGATTTTTTATTTTAGTATTTGCAAAAAATATCTAATTCTACCCCTTCAATGTACATCACCTCATATCTGGTTTGTGGTTTCAGCTTCATATCTTATTCAAGTTCATGGACAGTGAAGTTAAGAAGGAGAAATATTGCATTTAAACTTAATTCATTATGGAAATTCACATTGATGTAATGCAAAACAAATTTCCTAGTTTAAGCAATGGATGCAAGAAAAGAACATTTTATTACCTTCCTTTTCCGTCCAAATTTTTCCAGTCTTTCTGAGAAACGGTTGGAGGAGCTGGAGAAGGATAACAAGACTCTGGAGCTAGAGCAGGAGAACCTCTCAAAAGAGAAGCAGAACCTGGAGAAGGAGGTGAAGAGACTGAGAGGCCTGATGGAGTCCAGGGATCAACAGCTGGACAAGGCTCATGCTAGGTATGTTAACTTCTGCAACTCCCCCTTCCCTTTCCCTTTTCCTTATTTTTCTTTGTCTTCTGCTCCCACTCACCTGTCATATCACACTCCCCTCCATTTTCCCCCTGTTTTTATCCTTCTTGCCCCTGCCCCTAACATTTACCTTTTCTCTTTCCTTGCTCCTCATTCTCCCTTCACCTACCATTTCCACTCCCAATGCATCTAGTCCCTCCTTTCCTCTGCCCTTATCCATTCCTGATCCTGCCCCTGCCCCTCTTTTCTTTCCCTCTCCATCCTGCACCTTCATCCCCTTTCCCACATTTCTCCACATTTGTTTTCACATGTTTAATGCTGGTGCTCATTAACCATGTTTACATATTCCCTATGAATGGAATCTATTTCTAACGTTTCATGCAAACCAAGTGGCCCTCAGCTCTTTTCCCCAAAACATTTAATTCTCTGATTTTGCAATATACCATTCTTATCATTTCCAAATTAGCAATTTTTTGTACAATCTATTATAGGATCGGGAGCCTTGAGCAGGATAATAAGGTCCTCCAGAAGACCGTTGGTAAGAACAAGGGATCCGGAGACAGGGCCAAGGAGCTGGAGAAGGAGAACAAGGAGCTACTCAAACATTCCACCATCGATAAGAAAACTCTTGCCACGCTCAGAGAGGTATGGATGGTTCTGCCAAGTTTTCTATTTTTATTCTGAGGGGGTGTTGCCAGAAGGGTATGATCAACTGCATGTCAATTTAAAAAAAAAGACATGCAAGTATTTATGTGGGAAAACCAGTCAATTGCAACTGGCAATTCATTTCAGCTTGATGTCAACACTCCCAACTTAGCTATTCATTGAACAGTAAGACAGAGATTTAATTTCAAATGTCCAACAAGTATGGATTATGCTACATCAAGGATATGATCTTTTCAAATACCTAGAGCTACTGGTGTACAGGACGCAGATACATCAAACACCGTTAACACACAAAATCAAACAAACAAACAAACAAAACAAGTGGTTGATGAAAATAACTTTAGATACATTCTAGATTTATGAGAGCAAAACCTGATACCAGTCTGAAAACCTAAATTTAAGGATGGAAAAACTCTTGTTGGTAAAATTTGATCTGCAAATATGTACCAATTTGCTCTTTCAAGTGCATAAAGAATGAATGAATGTATATATACATGTAATAGGGACAAATACCATAAACATAATCCCATTATTTGCTGCATCACTCATTTACTTATTTTTTCTTACTAAGATATGAAGTTGTCATCCGAAATTGGATGAGCAGAGGGATTTCTATTTCTGTGTTGTTTAAAGTTTGTTTTCAAGTGGACTTGTAATAATTATGAAATGAGCTAACAGTCTATGTAAACACTTGTTTGTTTCCATCTTAGGAGCTTGTAAATGAAAAGATCAGGACCCAGCAACTTAGTAACGACCTTGAGAAGTTAACATCAGAGCTTGATCGAATTGGACTCGACAAAGAGAAACTACTTCAGCGAGAACTCACTGCAGACGAAAGGTGAGTTTAAACTTTTATACTATAACAAGAATAAAAAAATTCTAAATTTTTAATGAAATAGGCGGAGGAATTTGCTTGACTTGACAAGAGAGGACTGTAAAATATGCATAAAAATATGGGACTGCTTTATCAACGAAAAGAAACCCCAACATGGGGACAAGTATACCAACAGTATCACATATTTGTATGTCTATTTTCAAACTAGTGGTCATCATCATATCTTGTCATATCACACAACCCTTGTCCACTTGCAAGTGCCATGTCATTCACCACTATCAATCCCCTCTCAGTACAAGGTTGTAAGCAGTGAAGATATATTTGTATCCCAAACCATCAAATTTATGATGTTATGTTAACTCATTGTTTTGTCCAAATGGATTTTTTTAAATAAACAGTTTGTAACGCTTTTATTTTCTAGTTCTTCTGGGAAAATTTTTGAAGCAGCTGTACCGATTTGAAACCATGACTTTATCATACCATATTTTTAGTTTACCACTAGATTATTATTCAGTGGTCTGTGATTTTTTTAAAATCATTTTCTTAAAGTCGATACAAGGACCTGGAAAGTCGCATGGAAGACACACTGAAAAAGAGCATGGACATTAAAGATGACAAGATCAACACCTTAGAAACAAAGTAAGTTTGATATAATTCAGAGATTTTCGAACTCTTCTGAGTGTAATTAGAATTTGTAAAATGATTTTCAAATGAGTGGTATCAGCTCATTTGCTTTATTAATTGTATGGGAAAATAAATAATCCATAAACAACCTGTCAAGTGTTTGAGGCAATGACAAACTGGAGAAGAACTGCTTCGTAGATGTGAGTAAATAAAAATGTGGTGAAAAGTAGAGTGATTTATGATGAAAACTGTGTTGATTTCCATCGATTTTGCAATGGTTGGTTTGAAAAAACACTGGTAAAATTAAGAGTGAAATCTCAGAATGATTTACGATATGCATATTTTTCAACAATGAAAAAGCATATCCAAATGGCCCTGATGGCATTATTGAATGTCTTTTCNGGCCTGATGGAGTCCAGGGATCAACAGCTGGACAAGGCTCATGCAAGGTATGTTAGCTTTGCAACTTTCCCTTCCCCTTGCCCTGCCTCCCCCATTAGCTTTCCTCCCTTCCCAACCCTACTCCCTTACCAACCCGTTACTATACTATTGTCTCTTGTTATCCCTCTGGCTTTTCGGTAATTCATCAGCATCCGGCCTGTCAAATATTTCATAAAGAGATACATGACAATGACCATGCAATTTCCGTCATGAGAAAATATTTGGTTTAACTGTTAGGCAAGCAAATTCTAATTTCTATAATGAATATTCTTGAAGGATGGCATTTCAAATTATCTTACTGTAAGTAGAGGAAGTCAAGAAACTGAGCAAATGGGGCAGTGTCATGAAAGCCTGGTGTCGTGGCCTATACCCTCAACTTCCCTTCCCTTCTCCTCTCCCTCTCTTTATTGATGCAGTAGTCCCATGTGATCTAGTCTTTTGAAGAAATCATATCACCACAATAGTTGCCTATCTCATTGCATACACTTCCTTTCTAACCTACCATCTGAATTACAGAACTATAAAACTGGAAATTCTAAAGAGCACTTTACTTCATTAATTTTGAGACTGGGTCAACAATCGTAGAAGTAAAGCATTTGCGAAAGTTAGCTTCTTCTCATATTCAAAGCTAAAACATTGCTCTGTATTACTCTTTAAGTAACTTATGGCCTGCAGTTAGTGAAATTTTCATGCATTTTAAGAGACATGTAGGTTCCATTTTTGCAAAAGTTTTATGTTGCAAACATACATGTATGTTACACACTGTATCATCGCTTCTTATTTCTAATAAACTTTCCATGAATCCCCCATTTATAGGATTGGAAGTCTGGAACAGGATAACAAAGTCCTTCAGAAGACCGTCGGTAAGAACAAAGGCTCCGGAGACAGGGCCAAGGAGCTGGAGAAGGAGAACAAGGAGCTACTCAAACATTCCACCATTTATAATATTTTATTTTCCAATGAGCAATATTTTACTGTCAAGAATTTGCAATGTTTTTTTTCTCATCAACATTAATTATCTTATTGTAGGATTGGGAGCCTGGAGCAAGATAACAAAGTCCTTCAGAAGACCAGTGGGAAGAACAAAAGATCTGGTGACAGGGCAAAGGAGCTGGAGAAGGAGAACAAGGAGCTTCTCAAACATTCCATCAACAAGAATATTTTATTTCCAATTGAGCAATATTTTACTGAATTTAATCTCCTGTCAATAATATACAATATATTTTTTCTTATCAACATTATTTGAATTTTCTTATAGGATTGGGAGTCTAGAGCAGGATAATAAAGTCCTTCAGAAGACTGTCGGTAAGAATAAGGGATCTGGAGACAGGGCGAAGGAGCTGGAGAAGGAGAACAAGGAGCTACTCAAACATTCCACCATCGATAAAAAGACTCTTGCCACACTCAGAGAGGTATGGATGGTTGTCCCAAGTTTTCATTTTTTTTTTATTCTGAGGGAGTGTTGCCAGAAAGATGTGATCAACTACATGTCAATAAAAAAAAAAGACTATAAGTATTTATATGGGAGAACCAATCATCTTCAACTAGCAATTAATTTCATCTCAATGTTAACACTCCCAAGTGAGCTATTTATTGAACAGTATTTAAGACAGATTATTAATTTCTAATGTCCAACAAGTGGTTAATGAAAATTAATGTAGATACATTTTAGATATATGAAAGCAAAACCATTCTGAAAATCTGTATTATACTGGGAAAAACTCTTGTTTGTAAAATTGATCTGCACATTTGTATAAATCTGCTCTTTCAAATGCACAAAGAATGGATGAAATAGGAACAAATACCGTAAACATAATCTCATTATTGTCTTTTGCGTTCATTTACATATATATTTGTTTTCTTAATAGGAAGTCAAGTTGTCATCTAAAATTGGATGAGCCGAGGGATTTCTATTTCTGTGTTTTGTTTGAAGTGGACTTGCGAAAATTACTTATGAAATGAGCTAGCAGTTTATGTAAACACTTGTTTGTTTCCATCTTAGGAGCTTGTAAACGAAAAGATCAGAACTCAGCAGCTGAGTAATGATCTGGAGAAGTTAACATCAGAGCTTGACCGAATTGGACTTGACAAAGAGAAATTACTACAAAGAGAGCTCACTGCAGATGCAAGGTGAGTTGAAACTGTTAAGACTGTTATGAGAAATAAAAATTTCAAGATGTTTAATAATGATAATAGATGCAATTTATATAGCGCATGTATCCACTCTGCTGAGTGCTCAAGGGGCTTTGCATTATCATTTACCTGGCTTAAGCCTGGCAGCCACCAGCGCACTTGGCATTTCAAGGAATAAATTTTCCTGCCAGGTACCCATTCACCTCACCTGGGTTGAGTGCAGCTCAGTGTCGATGAATTTCTTGCTGAAGGAAATTAACGCCATGTATGGGATTCAAACCTACGACTCTATGGTTGAAAGACGGTGCCTTTGAATGAAATAGGCCAAGGAATTTGCATGACTCAACAAAAAAGAGTTAAACACATTTCCAGTGTTTTACCTATCTGCATAAAGTTATAGGACTGCAGTATCAACGAAAAGAAACCCCAACATGGGGACAAGTATACCAACAGTATGACACAATAGTACTTATTTCAATGTGATTGTCAGTATGATGCTTTTATTCAATGATCCCATATTTGTAAAGCTAGTGGTGATCATCATCTCGTGTCATATCACACAACCATTTTCCCCATGCAAATGCCATGTCATGCACCGCTGATAGGTCCGTCTCGGTACAAGGTTGTAAACAGTGATGACGTACTTGTATGATGTTATATAAACCCATTCTTTTGACCATATATATTTTTTAGTTATTCAGTTGTAACACTGTTAGTTTCCAGTTCTTTGAGGAAAGGCAGCTAGGCCAATGTAAAACCATTAATATAAGTCGTGTTTTTATCATACCCTTATGTATGTATTTATTCATTCAGCTTACTTCTAGATTTTTATTTTTCTGTAATTTTTTTTCATAGTCGATACAAGGATCTGGAAAGTCGCATGGAAGATACATTGAAAAAAAGCATGGACATCAAAGATGACAAGATCAACACCTTAGAAACAAAGTAAGTTTGATCAAATTCAATTATTTTGGTTAACATTAAACTCTTCTGAGTATACTGTTATTAGAGTCTGGGTCTGCCCCAGAAAAATCTTGCTTTGATTAAAAGCAATACAAAAAAAATGAGACAAGCAGATAAAAAAGTTTAAAGTAAATGCAACAAGAAATAAGAACGTTGTGAATATTTTAATGATGATGATTGAACGATGGTTTTCATAACCCAGTCTTTAAGAATTTGTAAAGCAGTTTCAAATGGGTGGCATCAGTGCATTTGCTTGATTCATTGTATGGGAAAATAAATAATCCTTGAATACCCTGTCAAGTGTTTGAGGCAATGACAAACTGGAGAAGAACTGCTTCGTAGATATGAGTAAATAAAAATGTGGTGAAAAGTAGAGTGATTTATAATGAAAACTGTGTTGATTTCCATCAATTTTGCAATGGTTGGTTTGCAAAAGCACTGGTGAAATTAAGAATGAAAACTCAGTATGATTAAACTTGATTATGATATGCATATTTTTCAATGAAAAAGCATATCCAAATGGCCCTGATGGCATTATTGAATGTCTTTTTCCCCCAATATTCTTCAATTGAAAAAATTGGGCATCGGTATGCGTCTCATTGCCAGTCAAAATATATAATGCTTATTTCAAATAATTTGCATTATTCTGAGATCATAAGAAACTTGTTCATTATGGAATGGAAAGAGATTAGCAATGAAAATATTAGAATAAACTTTCCAAATATATATCCCTTGATATACAAGAGAAGTAGGTCATTGACCCATATCTTGCTGCCTCTGATTGACAGGTTGTATATACAGGAAATACCATTATACATGTAGGTTTCCAGCAATGGCTAGCTGGATACATTGATTGACAGTTTGTGCATTTCACACAGGAAATACCAGTATGATATTTACATATGTAAGTTTCCAACAGTGGCAATCTTGGAGATATGTACACTAATAGAATGAAGAAATGAACTTGAAATTAACAAGAAGTAATTTCTTGATCTTAATTTGTAAACAAGAAGGAATGTGTACATTACAATGCACCTGTCACCTGTTGGAACTATTGCAAAATAATGTGATTATAAGCTACTGTTATAAGCTGCTGTAAATCTTGCATGTGATTATTGTAGAGCAGGTATTAATGAAATGGCAAATTGACAAAAATACATCATGTTCATCCTCAAACTACCAGCCATTATCTTCTCTTTCACCAGGCTGCAGTCATCTGTTAATAAGAACCAGCAGTTGGCAGAGGAGTTGAAGAAGATGAGGATGGATAATGAGATTGTCAAACAACAACTGGTGCAAGAGACTAGCAGTGCCAAATCACCTTCTTCCAACACTACACAAGAAGTCAAAGTCAAGTGAGTCGCAATGGGATATTTTGAATGACATTTCTTCATCTTGTATTTAGTGGACAAAATCTATTCATGATTCATGTTCTCTATAGTTAGGATTTTCCTGAAGCATCATGGCCCTATTGCATAAAAAGTTGGGTTTAAACGCAAGCCCTAAATATGCGCTCCTGATTGGTTGAAATTGGAGTTGCGTTAGATTTTCTGACTTGCATTTAAACGCAACTTTTTATGCAATAGGGGCCAGTCTGTTCTCAATAGAACATATCTTGAGTTATTTGTGAAGTGAAAATATGGTGGCAGCATCACATAAAACTCCGTTCTTTTTAGCTGTCCCCTCATTCAATTTCATTTGTATATTTTATCTTGTACATGATATGGCTTTTTTTGTTTATACTTTTGAATGGAATAAATATGAAATTGAATTGAAACATAAAGGAGAAAATTAGGATTAGGAATTTACAAAGTTGATTTATTTTAGTCCGTGGTCTAAACCTAGTTTGACCCTAGCATGGGAAAATTTATGTGTTAATGTACTTGATTTAGCGCACAAATAAAAGTGGTCCAATGAATGCGTCTATACAGCAATTAAGTGCATTTACGTTTAAAATTTAAAATAATAATAAACCACCTTTCTGAATTTGGGCCTTAGTGTCAGATATATAAGAATATTGTATACTTTAGGGGATTGCCCAGAATGTATGAGAGTTTTTGTGTGTACTTTAGAGTATATTTATCCAAATTAGTAAAATATTCATCTTTTGTGTTATCATATTTTTTCAGACGTTCTGACAGCGACAGATTACAAGCCAAACAGATCATGCAGATGAAAGATCACTTAGTAGAAGTAGAGAGAAAGGTAATTATTATTCATTCAAATAAGTATTAAAAGCCAAACGATGTGGTGTATTATATTTACTTGAGAGTCTATATGATAATCTTGAAAATGATGTTGATATGTCAATGTAAGTGTATGTTTTTTCTGCTATTTAATTAATATTCTCTTCTCATTCTCTACCCATGGTTAAATGAGTACTCAATATTCTTGTTTCTATGCTAGACCACTTTGTATTTCATAAACACCTACACTGTATCTTGAATATCACCAATATTGTGTATAAACACCATGAGCATTAGCTTGTAACATGAAACTGTTATTATATAGCTGAAAATATTAGAATGAACGAAATGGAGAGAAAATTTCATGTTTAAAAATGTTCCCATACTTATCCTTTTGTAAATCCTCACACATCATTTTACACTCTAAATTATGTCACCATCCATTCCGATAACACCAAAGTACAGAACCTCGAGAAGCAGGTTTCCATTGTTATCAGTATACCAAACCTAAAGCCCCGGTCACATAGAACACCGGAAACAACACAACTCTTTGTTAATTCACAGTTAACTGCCCCAGAACGAAGAGTCGTGTTGAATCGTGTTGCTTCCGGGGCCCTATGTGACCGGGGCTTTACCCAACAATATCCACTCTAACATGCCTTCTTGATTCCAAACAGTACATGTATCTGTATCTTTCAGAATGCCACGTTCCTTGCCGAAAACACCAACATGCAGACCCAGGTTCAAAACCTTGAGAAGCAGTCCGAAACGTTACGGTCAGACTGCAGGTCATTACAGAATAAGGTGGAGTCGCTACAGGACCAAAATATGTCTCTACAAGCACAGAATGCCAAATCATTGATATTCACTTTAATATGCCTTCTCTATTTCATCCCTCTATCTTTCAGAATGCCACGTTCCTTGCCGAGAACACCAACATGCAGACCCAGGTTCAAAACCTTGAGAAGCAGTCCGAAACGTTACGGTCAGACTGCAGGTCATTACAGAACAAAGTGGAGTCATTACAGGACCAAAATATGTCTTTACAAGCACAGAATGCCAAGCTACAGGTAATAATCAATGTTGTACCGATTTCGTTATTTTGCCAATTGATTATGTAGGGTTTATCATAGGGTCAAAATTTACTATGTGCTGCAATTTTATTTTTAATATTGAAGGTTTGATTTACACAACATTTACTATAATTTCCAACATATCAAGTCTAGTTGGTTGAATTCCTGTGTAATGTTTAAAGGAGGAAAGTGATGCAGATTGCTTGACAATCTACTAAAAAGTAGAATTTTTCACTTCAAAGAGAAAAGGAAAGATTTTTTCACTATTAATTTTCTACCACATTTGAGGAGGCATCATTGCCCCCAACCTAGGTCTGCCTATGATGATCAATGACACTGTATTTTAATATTCCTCTCTCTTGTTCCACTCATACAGGTTGAACATTCCACAATCTCAGCTCAGATGTCTTCCCTCCGCTCCAAACTCAACACCCAGGAGGCCGACTACGACAAGCTCAAGGAGCGCTTTGAGGAGCTCAGCGCCAATCATGAGGCTCTCCTCAACGACCACGAGAATCTCGTCCAGCTCCACGAGACGCTGTCCACGGAGTATGAGTCGCTGGATTCCGAGCATGGCACGCTCAAGTCGCACTACAGACATCTCAAGGGAGAGCTCCAGGAGGTGCAACATAAATGCCAGGTAAGCTTGGGCGAGAAATCATGAATTTGAGGATGATAAATATTGAATGCTGATGTGATCATGATGATTATGATGGTGATGATGCCGATGATGGGTGGTGTTGTTAGTGGCGATGGTTGTGGTTGTGGTGGTGGTGGTGGTGGTGGTGGTGGCATTGACGATAATGACAATGATGATGATGAGGATGATGATGAGGATGATGATTATGGTGATGTGACAATGATGATGATGATGGTGATAATGATGATGATGGTGATTGTAATGATGATGACAATAATGGTGATGATGATGATGATGATGATAATTATGATAGTGGTTATGAATGCAGCACAATATGGATGAATTCTTCCATTACAACTATTATAATAATCATTCCTTAAAACCTCATATGATGCATTTTGCAAATAATTGCCCTGCTCCTTTTAATTTTATAGGAGACCGAGAAGAGGTACAAAGACCTAGAGACTTTGAAGACCAACCTCAAGGAGGAGGAGGCCAAGTTCCGTCGTCTCAAGTCTGAGTCCCAGAGTGTTGAATCCCTTCAAAAGGAGTACAACATTCTACAGGAGAAACACACTCGTATGGACAAGGAGTACCAGAGAGTGGATGAGGAACTAAGGACAATGAAGGGATCGCAGAGGTATGTTTAGGCTTGAGAGAGGGGAAAGAATGGAGGGATGGAAGGAGGGCCGGAGTGAGGGATGGAGAGAGAGATAGGAAGTGATGGAGAGAGAATCTCAATCATTTTGACAAGGATAACTAGTGGATAGATGAGGAGCTAAGAACTCATAAGGGATCGCAGAGATAGGTTTAGAATCAAGAGGGAAATGGGAGGGGGGTTATTAACGGGAGGGATGGAGGGAGGGAGGGAAGAGGTGCGCCATTTTAAGTCCAAGTCCTAAAGTGTGGAATCCCTACAGAAGGAGTCCAACATCTTACAGGAAAAGCACACTCGTATGGATAAGGAGTATCAAAGAGTGGATGAGGAACTAAGGACACTGAAAGGATTGCGAATCAAGATTGAAAGAAAGAGGAATGAGGGAGGGATTCAGGCAGGTAGACAGGCACACCCATATGGACAAAGAATATAGACAAGAATTTTAATAACTACATATTTTGATTTAGAAAATGACACCTTGTATAAATATCAAAAATTTAATGAATAAATGAATAAATATTTTAAAATAAACCAATAAATAAACATGAAAAAAAAAAATGAGAAGGAACATACATAGATAACCAAATATATCTTCTTCAAAATTTCAAACAAGATAGTATAATATCCTTAAATTTAAGCTACTTATATTGAATTTCATTTTGCAGGACACATCAATTGAACCAGACCAACATGCAAGGCCAGCTGTCTGAATCAAGGGACCAATGCCAGTCATTAGAAATGGAGAGGGCTAAACTAGAACATAGATGTGAGGTGAGTAATGTACAGAAAGGTTGAACCAGGAATTAAGTATCACTAGAAAATGTTTTGAAAATCATGCAAAGTGAACCATGCATAAAAATTGTCTTAAAATCACAGCTTTGTTCAGCATTTTAAAATAAAAGAAATCATCCATGACTTCATTTACCAGTGCATCGGGGCGACTGCAAAGAAATACATGAATATTACAATAGTAATATGATGGTGTACAATATGATATGATAGATGGTGATGGTGAATATTGCAATATATATATTGTAGTTGATAAATATGCAGTCAATTTGTTTTAGCTTTATAAAAGGAACACTTGGTAACTTATCACTAAAGTTTTTCTGACCTAATAACACGTTCATAGTTTTACCCTTTTTTAAAATTTGGGTTGTAATAAAAATTTCAAGGGATGGAAATGATCATAATAAAAAAGGATTGGTACATTCTTCATTTCAGATGCTGTATCAACTGAATGCCAATCTGGAGGAGGAGAATCGTAAATTGATGGAGCAACTGAGTCAGCTGATGGCTCAGAACTCTGAGCTCCTAGTCAACACACTGGAAACCAAGGAGTTACATCATGAGGAGCAAAGACAATTAGAGTGAGTAGCGGATGGGAGGAGTGGAAAAATGGTGAACTTGGAGATGGTGATGTTGGTGATGATGATGACGATTGTGACGATTGTGGTGGTGGTTTTTGTGATGATGATGGTGATGATGATGATGCTGGTGATGATGATGGTGATGATAATGATGATGATTACGATGGTCATGATGAGGATGATGATGATAGTGAAGATGTTGGTGAAGGTTGTGGGCGTGGTGGTGGTGACATTGTCAGTAATGGTGATGATGCTAATAAATGATGATCATGCTACTGATGATGATGATAATGATGATGATGATGATGCTAATGATGATGATGATGATGATGATGATGATGATGATGCTAATGATGATGATGATGATGATGATGATGGTGCTGATAATGATGAGGATGATTATGATTATGATTGTGTTTGTCTTGGTCATGTCAATGGTGAAGATGGTGGTGGTGGTGGTTATGATAATGTTGGTAGTGGTAGTGATGATGATGACATTGAAATTAACGATGATGGTAGTGATGTAAATTATGATGTTGATAGTGTCATGATAATGATCAAACATCACTTTTCTTCACACAGAGACCAGCTACATAACATGAGACGACAGAAGGAGAAATTAGAGAACAAGATCATGGAGCAATACAAGAGCTACACATCACCATCCAAAAAGTATGTTACATGTACACTACAGGATCCATTTTGTATATGACAGATTTTGTAATAAAAATGGTCCATCATTCTAATGTTGATGGTTGTTGTGACAGCAAAGTTCAATTTTTGGTAAGTTGTTTGAAGTTTCGATTTTTTGAAGTGAACAAGTTTTCTTCAATCAACATGGCAGTGATTATCAAATAAGGAATCCCTGTTCTCGCACCCACCATGGATAACATTTGGGTAAATTGCTGAATTCTAAAATCTTCATTTCCTTACAATGTTACCCCTGGGTTTCAGAACAAATTTCCCCATTGACAAAGAACATCAATGAACATGTAATTTCTATTCAAAGCCAGCAAGTAGGACACTCAACCAAATGAACATGAAAAGTATATATTAAAATCTTCAACCCCTGAAAATCTGCTGGGAACAATACTAGTTTCATGACTCTTTTAAATTTCAATTTTTGCAGATCAAGAGGAGGACTCAATTTCAAATTCATGAAGAAAATCTACAGGGTATGTATCTCTACAACTAATATTATGTTACAATATATTTGTGTTCCCAATATGGATTTTGATCTTTTTCTGTTAATGTCATAGTTGACAGAGACTGAATTCAAGCACGTTTTTTTAAGCAGAGTATTTTTTGGGGTTTAAGTCTTTAAAAATTGAGGAGATGAATTTGTTGATAACAGTTTTGAAATAAAGTTTGGGTAAGGCACATTATGAATTGAAGCAGCAATTTTCATCAAGAGATACATGTAATAAGTTAATTGTCACTCCCATGAAAAGAGTTGTGTCTGTTGCACAAATAGCAGTGCATCTCTTGACAAATGTTCATTAAAATTTATATAATTGTTATTAATATGTAAAAGATCTATTCTATACATTTCAAAATTTCATGTATTAAACGAACGGCTGTTAAATGATACTCCACCATTTTCATAAAAGTCACAACATTTTTCATGGAATTGTCCCTATGTTTTATGACTGTAATGAAGAATTCATTAATTGATAATGGACATCTTATTGTGTGATATCATTTGCAGGGGAAGGGGAAAGATAAAGATAAGAGGAGAACATTGGACGGTGACAACCACCTAGATGTAGCCCAGGACAGTCTAGGAGAGGCATCGTCGATCGGCTCTGGTATTGATTCACTCGATGGCTCAATCGTTATGGAAAGCAACAAAAAATCAGGTTAGATACTCACCCAATTAATTATAAATATTTCATCAATTACTTTCTCTGTGAATCGCATAAAAAGAGATACCAGACAATCTATCATATTGTAAACTTCCTCAATGTGATTTAACTTTGAACTGTGAAGGTATCTATTGTCATAAACATTTTGTTTGTCCTTCTGGGAGCTTGTAATATTCTTATTTTGACATGGCTTTTTTTAATACTTGTGAAGATGATTATATTTCAAACTTATTGTGACCCTCCCTTTTTCAGTTACTGGATTATATTTTTGGATGCATCTTTCATATATATCTTTTTATTTGTCTCTTACATATATACAGGTAAAAATATAATCAAATGCTGTGTTATACCTGAATATAATCATTGCATGAATTTAACCTTCTGTGAATTATTTAATTTTTTTTAATATGCAAAAAATAATGATACTTTGATGGGGATGTTGAATTTTCTGAGGAGTCTGTCAGAGCTTGAACATTTATTCATACATTGCATGAATATTTTGTTAAAAGTATGGTCATATAATGATGATTTACGTATATATCATTGCTTTTCTATTTCTTTCTAATGTATACTTTTGTTTCTTTCAATTATTAATAGATGACTGTAAAAATTGTCAAGAATTGACTATAAAATATATTTACAGCAAATTTAGAAAGTATTGATGGGGAATGGGACACTGCAGATTCTTATGATGGTTGGAGTGATCGACTCCAAATAAGATGTATTTCATTAAATGAACATCTGATTATTTAATCTTAAAAGCAATTTTCCCTATGATAAAGTAAACTTGTGAAAATAACATCCTCGTCCCAGTGTAAACAGATGACAGGAGATCCAGCCTGGATAGTAACAGCTCAGTGGTGAGGAAAAAAAGAGACAGCCTCACATCTTATGCAGCCAATCAACAGTCTACTGTATGCCATCTCATGTATTAGAAGATAAAGCCAATTCGGTACTATTTGCCAGAAGTAAATCTATCGTGAAATGAATTCTGTATAATGAGACCTGTCAAAATGACATTTCCACCTCCCTTGTGAACAGACGACAGGAGATCCAGCCTGGATAGTAACAACTCAGTGGTGAGGAGAAAAAGGGATAGCTTTACATCTTCTGCAGCCAATCGACAGTCTATGCCATCCCATGTATTAGAAGATTCTATGCCTAAAGGTATTTATACCACATCCATTTTCGTTCAGCTTCTGCCAAACCATGATTTATTTTGCTTTTAATTAATAGTATTTTTTTTCCAGTTGAGAAATTGAAATTTGCTTCAAACTGATATTCACAAAATATATATTTCACAAATGCTTCAAGGTAGAAATAAAGCATCACAGAAAGTATCTTTTGTATCAATGGAAAATGCAAATGTCTTGCTTATTATTTTCTTTTATTTGCGACCAGACAAATACAAAAGAAATGAAAAATTGTTTTTGAAAAACAGAGGTGTATATATTCAATGTATTTGTGCCATCGTCATATTGCATGCATTTACGCACATTTTTTGTTTTCGTTTTATGAATTATATCTGTATAAATAGTTTTACTATATTGATGGTGTAAAGCCTAAGGCCCAGTATTACCACTGCGCCAATGTATTACTGTATAATTTAATTTGTTTTGAATTTTTTGCAAGATATTAAATGTATGTTCTATAATAACTATAACACGATAACGCTGATGAATTTAATTATACCGCCTGCTCAGCACAAGTTTCCCCAGTTTGCTTCAATGTTTTCTTGTTAATTTTATTCCCGCCTCCAACCATTTTGTTCATTATCATTTCCACCCATGATCCTTGTTATATGATAAACGAAATCCCTTCATCTATCCATTCATACATGTTCTCTCTTGTCACTTTTCTCATATCCTATTGTATATTTTTCTCTTGAAATATAAAAAAAAAAAAACAATTCCTTCATATTCTGTGCCATCCACTACGTCTTTAAAATCTATATTCTTCACAACATTCATTGTCTGTTTTCATGTTATGGGGTATCTTTTTTCTTCTTTTTCAATTGCCCGTTTCCCTCCTAAAATCTACATAATCTTTTCAACCATATCGAATTGTTCCCCCTTTGATTTTTTCCCCTTCATGATAACCACTTTTGATTCATTTGGTTTATTTTGATATACATAAACCATTACGCCCTGACCCTTCCCATCTCAAATTATTTCATCCTATTATTTTGTGTCATCCATCTTTGCTTTGTTCCGTTGCTACATCACACACTTCTTTACACATGCACGGAACTCCAACACACATTTTCCTGTATGCATTAAACCATTCCATCTTTGATTTAAACTGTTTCCAATTTCCACCCCTCATCCTCTGCATCTCTCATCACCACATTCCCCATTATCAAATTCTGCACATTATTCCACTGCTCTCCAATTCTCCATCTACCTCCCACTCTCAATCCTTAATTATCATTTTTGGTACATACAATCTCTCCCCCCCCCCCTTATCTTGCCATTTACCACTCCAATCATCCTTCTTTCATCCTAATCTTTTATTCTCATATTTTAACTGCTCCGTTCCTCATGTCATCACTCTTCACCGTCATCGTACTATTCTTTGTTCTTCCTCAAATTCTATATTCCTCCTCTAACCCATCCCTCACTCTTCATTTCTCCATTCTTGCCTCATACTACCATTTTCTATCCTTACATTCCTCCTCGAATTTTCCATCCCTCATCCTTCAATTTCCGCTCTTTATCATTCCTTCCTCCATCGTTTTCTATATTCTTCTCCAATTATCAATCATTCATCCTCCTTAATCCTTCTATTCCTCCTCGAATTTTCCATCCCTCATCCTTCAATTTCTGCTCTTTATCATTCCTTCCTCCATCGTTTTCTATATTCTTCTCCAATTATCAATCATTCATCCTCCTTAATCCTTCTATTCCTCCTCGAATTTTCCATCCCCCATCCTTCAATTTCCGCTCTTTATCATCCCCTTTCTCCATCGTTTTCTATATCCTTCTCCAATTATAAATCATTCATCCTCCATCTTATTATTTCTCCAATTGTATATATCCCTACGTCCCATTCCTCTTTCATCCTTCAATCCTCACTCTTCCATTTCCCACCTCTAATTCTCCAATTCTCCATCCTTCCTACACTCATTCTCAACCAACTTACCTCCATCCTCCATTGATTCTCCCACTCTCACCCCAACCCTCCACACACCACCTCATCCACCCATCCGCCACGCTTCCTCCAATTCTATCTTCCTTTTCTGATTTTCCGTCCCTAATTCTTCAACTATTTCCTCACCTCCACACACCTCCTCCCATTCTCCACTCGTCATCATCCCATTTTCCACCCTCATCCCCCATCGTCCATCCACCCCCACCCCTCATCGCCCACACTCCACCACCACCACCACCACACCCCCTTGACAATGCAGGAGCATTCAGCATGTCTAGCGAGGACCTGCGTATGTCCCGCGACTCCCTCGACAAGGGTATGATGCCCAGTGTGAGTACCCCCATGCTGCACGACACACAGTCACAGGACAGCCAATCAGATAGAGGTAAAAATACACACCCACACTTACCCACACACTCAACACATGCTTTGTACCAGGCATGCAGTGCACTAATGCTTTACCCCTGATCAGTGGTATTGAGGCAGTTTTGTTATTTAAATCTTTAGGGCAGCAAGCTACTGAATATGCTTAAATTTTCGCAGTTGTTTTTATTTTCGTTAACTTTGCTACTATGAGTTCACTAAAATTTACACTCTTAGGAATGCCCATAGACCTGGGTATAAAGATATTTTAAAACATGAACATTATTACCTATTTTTATGTCAAAAGGTCTTAATTTGGTGAAATTTATATACTTAATATTAAAATATCATCTCATAGATGTACAGTGTTGTCTTTGAACAGTAGATCGCTGCCTCAAAGCTTGGATTTGACAAAAGTGTTTCGTCACCACTGGTCCTTTTTATAACTTTATAATGCTTCTTTGGTGTGCTTTTGATGTGTTTTTTTGGAATGATCAGGAATCGTTAAATTGTGATTGATGTTTTAGTAATTGTTTTTTTTTTGGTGTGTCTTGAGCAATTTTAGGGATATTCATGGAGAAAAAAGAGCTTTTTCTATTTCAGGTTGATGTTTATAGAGAAAAAAAATCATTGAAATATGTTTTCTTATTTTCATCTTTTGGCCTACACTGTAAGTGCCAAAATTTCAACCATCAAATATCAATTCTTCTTTCATGCTTGCTTTGATTATTTCAAGAATGCTGTTGCTTTCATCTTCTGAGCTATTTTTCTGAACTCCTGTGGAGTAAATTGTGTCTTCGGAAGAATCCGGGGAAAAAATGTAGAACCAAAAAAGCAATGGGACAAATAATTGTAATTTTGATCCAAATAGTTTTGAAGGATCTCTTAAAGTGCCCTATACTTTTAATGTCAATACATGTATATCAAAGACTTTGGAAGCAAAAAGAAGAAAAGAAAAGTAATGGTTTTTGTTTGTGTGGTTTGATGATACTAACATGTTCTAATCATGCATTTGCTGCTTCTTAGCCTTCATGTTTTAACTCTAGAATGCCTCTAACATCCTAATATCTTTTCTCTTTAACCTTTACTGTACTCTAACCCCTTCCCTTCCTTCTTTTTAATAGCTTTGATACCCTTTGAACACATCCACCCTCTTCTAATTGAAATTTCACATCATTGATGTTATACAAATACATTCATTCTTTCTGAAAGATAGAAAATCATAGCAAAAAAAGGTACTGATTGTAAAAAAAAAAAAAAAAAAAAAAAAAAAAAAAAAAAAAAAAAAAATTCTACTAGGTAGAATTGAAATTGAATACTGGTGATACCACAATATGGCTTGACAATTTTTTAACCAAAAATTTTGGGACTATGGCCAAAGCATGGCAAAGGCATATTCAAAGCCTAACTTTAAAATCTGTAAAGAAATGCAATTTTATGTAGAGGGTACACTGTAAGTTCATTAGCCAATGCTTAACACCATCATAAAGCTTAGCAAAAGAAAGGAATCTGGATTTGCTGCTATAATGTGATGGTATAAAAGTTCAGTTTAGAATTGGATATCAAATGGTTATCTATATAATTTTGATCTAAGAAATCATTGAAAGTCTGTAGGCTTGTTTAGATTATAAGGCTGTTGAAGATTGTTTTCTTGCATTTCGCCTCACAGTATGTTAAGAAACATTCAAAAACAGAAAAGATTTAGATTGGATGTACATTGATTATAATACTAGTAGATTTGTAGAATTAGAGTGTGCTTTTTGGGAAAAAATATTCAGGTATGCTAAATCTAGAATTCAAGAAGAAAAGATCTGAAGTCCATTGCTTAAAAAACAACATATAAGTAAACTTAGTGTAATAATAGATCTAATTGCATTGCAATAGCGTAGCTGACTTTAACTAACGCTTCATTTGCCACATTTTCAATCATAGATTATAGCGAAATTATAAATTAGATTGCATTCACTCACTCTTAACCATTCAGACCATTTTAGAGCATTTGATAAGCTAATCATGCTTTGCCTTCATATATATGCAATCATAATCAGAGTATATACATTGCTTTTAATAGTAAATTTAGGTAATGAAAATCATATAATTATTGTTATAACCGAATGAAATGTGAATTACATTTAAGTTTGTACTTCAATTGAATTGAAAAAGAGAATTGCAGTTTGTATTAATGTTGTCATCTGATTTAATCTGTTTAATTTTGTCCATAAGATTATGAATATACATTTAAAAAAAATCTTTGCTCAGTGAGATGTCTATGAGAAATCTAATGTGCATATTATTTAGATAAACTATTTCATGTTCAGAAATATTTTAGTAGAGTACACATACACGTATTTATTATAAACCATATCATCAGAAGTGATTCGGAAGGATAATTTTCTATAAGACTGAATTGCGGAAAAGTCATACCTGTAGTAGTTCATGTGTCTTTGTATTTTTCATCAAATATAAGATCTGAAATGGCCTACAATCAACATGTATTTTCTTTGCTTGTAAAATGCCAAAATAAGTAATAAATGAATACTCAAGCTTTCAAGATAGATTTCAAACTAAATTAATTCTTTGAAATGTTTCTAAAAAAAAAGATACATGTAAGGTCATGCAATGTGTGTAAAAGTTCCAATCCAAACATTGTCTTGTCTATATGTTAACACCAAACATTCATAAACTCATAATGATGTGTGGATTCAAATCCTTCAAGCATCATCCAAGAATTATCGATTGCGCCCATTGACGATATGAATCCCATTGTACACTCTTCACCAATCATTCTGGGGGTTTTGATTTTATTCGTCACAATCACAGTCACAGTCAAACGGAAATACATGACACATTTTGCGTGCATTTGTGCATTGTCACGTTACGCTTGTGATTAATCTGTGAAGGGCCCTCCCAATCTGTGGGGAGCATTTCTCGATTTTCCAGTTCGTTCACTAATATGTGACAAGCCCATTGATGAGCGCGTGCCTCTACTGGAGATGATACTGTGACGTCATCTGGAATTAGTTGACTGAAATCGAAACTGATTCTGGGATTGAAAAAAACGAAAGCAGTTGATGTATTGAAATTCGTTGAATTTTACTTCAGATCGACTGTGACTGCAGGGAATGATTTTCCTGGTGTAGCGTCGCAATTTGCTATGCATTTTAGCATGATTTCAATGCAAAAGATGTTTTGTGTAGCAATTTTTCCACATAGAACTGTATAGTACAATATGGGAAATGTCTTCAGTGTTTTAAAATGTGAATTTAAGTAAAATTATTCCCTGGAAACTAGTCAACTGAAATCAAAGCAGATTTGGGGAGAGAAAAGAAAACCCAGAGCAGTTGACATGTTGACATTTATTGACCTTCACAACTTTGGTCGACTGTGACTGTGACAAATGAAATCGAAACCTCCATATTGTCTTGATTGACAGTTCAGCGTCGCAGCAGCACCCTGTATTCAGTGGAGGAGAGCCCTCCTTCCAGTGTCTCCCCATCGTCTGTCTCCAACACTTTCAGCTACACCGGTATGCACACTCCTTCATATTGCCCCCTTCCCCCCCCCCCCCCCCCCCCCCCACTCGCTCGCTCCTGTGCCATTTCTTTGTTTTTTCTTTTCTCTGTAGCATATATGTACCCTCTATTTGCTGTATCTTTCCTTTTCTATACTCTGTAGAACATACATGTATGTATCCCTTATTGCCTTATCTTTCCTTTTTTTTTTGCTCCCTTGACTTCTATATTATATCCTCCCACTTTTTCCCCTTCTATTCTTTGTAAAGTTCTTGTTTTGTATCCCCTTTGTTTGCTCATTATTATCTGATTCCCTTCCTCCCCCCCCCCCCCCCCCGGCAATGTATGTCTACTTTTTAGTATTATCAAATTTTTTCACTATCTCTATACTCCCTCTGATGCTTGTTGAATGTATCGTTCGAACTCTTTACTGTAACTTGTATTTTCAACCCAACTTTTATCTGATTTTCTCATGCAAATACCTCCCTCTTGCCCTTCAAATTCTTGTTTCAATAAATTCATACACTGTTCTTTGCTGATATGTATCTTTCTATTTATCTGTTTATCTATCTCTCTATCTATCTATCTTCTATATATCTATCTATTTATCTATTTATTTATCTATTCAACTATTTCTTTTATATCTAGTTAACTGTATTATCTGATTTTTTCCCCTTTCTCCCCTATATTCTTGCTCAATACCCATTTTTCCTTGTATTTGTCATCTTAGTTTTCAGTATTGTCTGATTTTCCTTTTCCAATCTCTCTTCTAGGTTTCTCTAGGGCCCGTGGCTCTAGGGTGAGCAATGACTTCATTGTCTTTCACATTCATTAATCATGCTACCTTCTATCACATTTGTATTTATCTCCATCCATTCCTCCTCTTTTTTTCACCATCTTCCTTCTATCTTTTTTGTTATTCAAAACTCCAATATTTGTTAAATCTGTTTAATCTGCTCACTAATCTTCTTTTCTTTCACTGTCTCTCTCTCTCTCTCTCTCTCCATCTCATTCTTTCCCTTGCTTCCTCTATCACTATCCATTTCCTCCCCCGTCCCCTGTCACCCTCTCTACCCCTCCCCATGAAACCCCTATCACTCCTTCCTTCTTCATCCTCTCCCTCCCCCTCCCCGCTCTCTTTCACTCTCCTTTATTGCCTTTGTCTTCTCCTTCTTCCCCTTCTCCCCCTTCTCCTTCTCTTTCTCCTTCTCCTTCTTCTTCTCCTCCTCCTTCCTTCTTTTCTTTGTCCTCATCCTCCTTCTACTTTTTCCCTTTCCTCCTGCTCCTCCTCCTTTGTCTTCTTAATAATATATGTCTATATGTTGCATGTGCTACCCTCCCTCTCTACCTCTTCCCTTCATATTATTTTATTCTCAATATATGTAATTCTTGTCTGTATATCTGTTATGCACATGTACATGTATTACACCCCTTGCTGCTCGATGGTTCCCCACATAGTGCATGTATGCATGTGAATATCTGCACAATGTGCATCATTATCGGTCTTGCATTGCATCTTGAGTTATCTTGCTGATATTTATCTGTACTCCAGACTTTCGTGGTTCTTTTGATCATATCACTTCATTAGATACAAGGTCATCATCATCTATTTTCTTTTCCACAGGATTTTTTTTTTAAATTTTGGATCACCATATGATTGCTTCATTACATTTATCTTACTGCTTACTATTGTTTATCCAATTCTGATCTATCGATATGATTTTGGTGTGAACAAACATTTTTTTTTAATTTCATGTATTGTATTTCTTTCATCATCATGAGTGGTGTGAATATGATTTGAATTTATCAGATCTTTCTTAATATTTAATATTCTTAATGTGAATAATGAAGATGTAAATGTTTTCTCTTTTGAAAGATTTGTTCATCATTGCAATGCATATGTTTGCATATTCCAGTAAATTTATCTGTTTTAGATTTCAATGGATTTATGATGAATGATGATAAGAGATGCTAAGCTTATATTCTTTTTAATGTGATTCTTAGCTTAGTTTTGATCTGGACTAAAGGAAACAAATATTAGCAATAATGAAATTGATATAGAACATTACACAAAATTTGAAAAATACTTGTACAATCTAGAATTGTAAAAGCGTTATTTGATTTGCCATCTTCTATTTACAAGTTGTAAAATGATTTAACATTAATTGCTTTTATTCAATTTTAGTTTTAATGTTTCTTCTTTACTAACAAAATATGTCACATGAAATATTTTATTTTGTTCTTAAATAATTGTTGATCTGCACATTTTGACATATTGATAATTTAATATTGATTCATGAAAAATCTTTAGTATTAACAATCTACAAAAGTAAACATATTGTTCAATGCACTGGTATTTGAAAAAATCCTAATCTATACAGAATTTTTTTTGGTCAAATTGTTAAAATCATTATTGAACAATCACTAAAAGTTTATTGGTTCTGATTTCAATTAACCGTATTTAGTAATCATTAACACTCAAACTGGACAAATGATTTTCTTTTCTTTCTTTGCTAACATTTATTTGCTAACATTTATTTCCACCCATCCCATCCACTAACATTATTAACAAAATCATCTCACACCTCACTGGAATTTCCACACTCAACCCATTTCAACCCTCCTTTTAATTGGTTTATGCAAAACTTAATGGTTTTCAAACCTTTATTTGGTCTCATCGGCAATTTCAAACTTGAATACAATTTGCCCCAATACTTAACCTTTTGATGAAAATCATGTTACTGGAACTGTAACAAACCAAAAATACTATCACTTCTTTTTTAAATTTAACACAAACGATTCTCGAAAATTTACAAATTTTTTGAAATTCTAATTTGTCCAATTGTTGCACCTGGATTTACCCTTTGGTTAATATACCTGCCTCTTTGTGCCCCACACGTTACTTCAACAAACACTCTACACACAACACTACCTCGTATGCCCTAAAACCTTAACACTTATCAACACCTTACACCCAACCCCTTAAAATCCATCAACCCAATCAGACTCTGAAATGCGAAGATCGACGCTGCGAACCTCCCAGAGCATTGGGGCTCTCAACATGAGCTGCAACCAATCGCCGTCCACATCCACTCTCCCGGCAGCCACAAATGGACAACCCCAGCACACCTCGACGCCAAACTCTTCTTCACAGAATACATCACCACCGTCCAAGTCCCCTCGATCACCGACAGGTGGCAGCGGTAATAAAATAGAAAATACCCCCTTTCTTCCCTATCTCATTAATTCTTAGGATAGAAGCAAAGTTAACCTTTTGGTGAGGTGCAATTAATTTTTCCTTGTAATTCACATTAATATTCATGTTTTCAACATATTTTCTTGAATTATCAATTTATTTTTTTGACAATTAATTTCAATGACAATTGATTTCTGACTAACATTAATCATTTTTGTTTAAATCAACTTTTTGCAAGTATTATTACTAACCATTAGAATAATATTTCATGATTCATTCAATTCATGATTTTGTTTTTCATTTTAAACAAAGTATAATTTTAATGCATGTTATTCTTTGTCATGATTTCCATTTGGGGATTTTGTAAATATAATGATTCACTCTGGAGAATGATGCATGTTTGATAACTTGCATGTTATTGCACCCCTATTTACCAATGAAATGAAAGGGAAATATAATGGATACAAATATAAAGGATACAAATATAATGGATACAAACCATAAGGGCCTAAATTGATTGAGAGATGTGATTTAAGTTATTACAACAAATTAGCTCTACAAAGATTATGAGACATTATGTTTATCATATTAACAGGATATTTCAAATTTTCACAATCAGTGTACTCATTTGAAAAATTGAAATCTACCTATTTTTTTTGTTTGTATCGTGCTCTGAGATAGCAAAAATGGTTTGTATTTAGCCTAGAGACCCTTTTCTTTTTTTGAGGAAAAAATGTTCCAAAATTCAGTCTAATAATGGGAGAGTGAGAAATTGCAGAGAGCAGAAATTTATTTACAGTTTTTAAAGGTTACTCAAGACAAAATTCCTGAGCTTTGTAGGGTTTGAAAAGGAAACAAATATTTTAATAAAAATAATAAATATGTCCCGAGTAGTAACAGAAGACTGAGAGAGGTATAAAACGGGAATTCTGCTGTTCTCCTCTCCCTGTCGCAGAAATGCTAGATGAGGACGGTAACGGCCACTACGTCAAGAACCCGCAGAGAAGCGAGAAAATGCGACAGAGGTCCGGAGCCGTCGGGATGCTATCCAGGATCAAGAGCCGCTCCAGGGAGATCCTCACCGACCTCCGGGCGGGCTCCATGGAGAACCTCAACGAAATCTCGCGGGACGCCGACGGAAACGTCAAAGTAGGTACCCCAAAGACCAGAAGAATGTTTGCCAAAAGAAAGTAATTTTTTTTTTTTACAACCTGACACAAAAGTTAGTTGGTGGGACAGTGTTAAAAATTCCCTCTTGACCTATTTCAACGTTACACAAATGTTAGTACTTGGAACAATGTTAGCAATTCCCCTTGCCTTGCTGGACTTGGCTAAATTGGGGAGTTGAATTTATAATTGGGTAAACATAATGACATCATTATCATTATCAGTACTGTATCAAAAGAATATATCAGTAGTTTATGAATAGGTATGATTTGAATAATATAATTTTTAGAGCTACCAAAGGAACTTCTGGTAAGTTTCCAAGTTTGAATTAGGGAAAGTTAAGAAAACATGGAGCAAGTCTAGATAGATTAATATTAATTAATGAATATATATTAAGATTGAGGTGTCTTAAGCACTCAGTTTAACAAGAGACGAATAACTATTTCCTGCATACAAACCTACCGTAATTCCCTTCCACTGATTGTCAGGGATGGAAAGATATCTTGATAATGCCGAAATATCTCAGCTCACAAAAATCTTATAAAGAACGTTTGAGTGATGAGTATGAATGCCATTTCTTCTTTTTATGAAAAACTCTACCAAATGGAAAAAGATTCCTCTAATGGTGCTATAATTAATTATCAACACTGCAATAAATTTGAGAAAGACAACCGAAAATTGGAGGTGGATAATGTTTTGACACAAAGTGATAAACATTATAAACGAATTTGCAAGTTTTGAAATGGCATTAAAAAAGAGATGTCCTTCCATTATTGACATTTTTTAAAACTTTTTAATATGTGAGATATTCATGGGAGGCTTGTTCCCACAACAGGTGGAATTTTACCTTCTCAAAAATAATGAAATTAAAATGGACCATTTCCAATTGACTATGATCAGTTGACACTTATTCTAGTAAACAGGGGTAATTAGGAAATTAAATTTTTTCTTCAAAAAATCTTTTCAATGTCCTATTTGCACAGATTCAATCCCTTTTTTAATAAATGTTCTTAGATTTTTTTAATGATTTAAACATTTTAAACAGTTTTAAAACCTCTGTTGTGGGAACACGCCTCTAGGATAACTATTTGTGTGTTATGTTGTGAACTCCGTGTGCATGCTGTGGTTTATGCTCTCACTTTCCCTTCCTAAGCAACCCTCTTCTTTGCTTTTTAATACCTCTCATTTGGTTGAAGTGTTAACTACCAATACATTCACATGAACAATGTAGTCCCGTACATATCCATTGAAGTTGGGTTTGAAAGTTGACACGATCGAGAATGTATATTGGTTTTGAAATTGCCACAAAGGCTTTTTTAATGAACAAGTTACAAGCCGAAAGAAATGGTTACTTTGGAAATGAGATACAGACGAAATGAACCATTGAACAAAATTGTTTTGATCAATTTTAGGAGATGTATTTTTGATAGCCGTTTCTGATGTAGAATTGACAATTCAGTGCACAAGTGCAAGCAAATACATTATGATAAAACGGAGCTTTGTCTACTATGGGTTGTTTCCCTAATGTAATTCAAAGGCAAAATGGACTCTAGGAATGGGTGGAATGTTTTGGGATTCTCAATTGTTTAACTTGATTAACATATATGCCAATGTCATTCAAAGAATTTATTGGTGAAACGAACCACCCATTGCATGGGGCTGAGCAAAAAGAAACATTGGATGAAAATTTGAAATACGAATTGTGTGAAATCTTCATTTATATCACTCATTTTAGTGAGATGTTGATGATAAAATATTTGTAAATCCCCCCTCGCAATTGTAGACAAAGTGTGCATCTAATGGGAGTTGGGAGTAACTTGGGCTTCTTTGCAAATCTGTGCATCGTTCACTGTTGCATGCTGCATGTAGCCTTTTTTCTTGGTTTCTCTGTGCATTTTGGCAGCGTCTTGTTCGACAATGGTCTTTTTACGACTTCTCTGTGTATCGCTATCCCTGTTGGGAATACTACACTGTAAGTTGGACAGTTTTTCCTCGTAACTTGGTGGTTTTTGTTTCACCTATTCTTTTAATTAACATGTGGTAATGTTGTGTCATTTAAAGTTTTTTTTTAAGTTTTTTTTTTCTTTGCAATATTGGAACCAATTTGAGGGTTTTGCCAAGTTAATGCTAAAGTAACATTCGAAGTGCCATTTTGTTAATTGTTCTATCATACGGTAATCACCATTGATAGAATAAGACACAGTTTAACCAAACAACCCCCTTTGCCAATTTATTCATTAAAGTTTACCGTAGCCTGAATTACAGGTATGTTGTCTTTTGAGATACATGGAAAGAGAAAATATTGATAAGACATGTCACCAACATCCGTGCTATGAGTAGTGAAACACATTGAATTCAGCAATTTTTATGTGTGCTCATATTCACAACTACAACTTCAATCAATCAATTAGTTTTCCAGTCAGCATTTCCATTGTAGGTTTGAACCTTATTTAATTTAGTTTCATATTATGCAAATATCTACTTATGCAGTTGTATGATTGCCATCATAATTACGAAGGGACGAACATTACTGATTGAATGAAAGATAGGAATTGTTAATCGTAGGTGATATTGGATAAACTTACATCTAATTTGCCAAATTATTTTCTGCCATATACATGATTTTCTTTTAGTGTAAATATTCTTTCATTTCTAAAATGGTGTGAGTTATGTGATGTACATTATTTCAAACTTGTATTATATGTATATATTTGAAGTTGTAGAGAAAGGTTATAAATTCTGAGAGATCAAAATATTCAATTTTATAAATGACTAGCTTGTTAAATTATTTTTATTTGGAAGAATAGTCTCTGTTTTGACACTTATAATAGAGACGATGAATTGTGTTGAAAAAACACATACTCAGCACTGGCCGAAAATTTTATAACCTTTTAATTGAACTATTACATTCAAGTAATTTCTTAAGGCTATTTTGAGACGTCATTTTACAGATAAGTAAGACTTTTTTAAGGGTGCTATTTTAATACTATTCAAAATTTTAAGGCAATTTCTATTTTTATAGTGAAGGAATATTCATTCTTTTATTCATCAAAATTACTTGGGTGTAATTATATTCTGGTATAGTAAAAGGTGAATTTATTGCTATCAGACATCGAATTGGGAATTATTTACTCAAACAAGGTTCCTGATATCTCTTGCTATGCAAATGGAACAAATTTTTTACCTTTATTTTTAGAATTAAGAATTGAGTTTCGATTATGAATTTTTATGAAAACTTTGAAGATTTGGATAATATACTCAATAATGTAAAAGGGACTATAAAGATTGCAATATAAGCTACAGATTTAATGTAAGATACTCCTGTCAACATTGTAGCAAGAATCTCTCTCATTTGTGTATTTCAGAAATGTCAACCATTCAAGAAAATGCATGACGATAGAAATTAAATTTTGAATCACAAAACAGCTGAACCAAATATTTCTTATGAGAGAAAGCATGACAACAACTCTCTCCTGAGCAAATATTTGGCTCAGCTATAAGGTGATTCACAGTTTAATTTCTATCATATTCCGAAAGGGTTGGCATTTCTCTTTTGTGTGTGTGCGTGTGTGTGTTATACTAATTGACTTATCAGCATCTTCATATGTTGACCAATAAAAATGCACCAACTCTGATCTGAACATTGCATCGTTTTGTCTCGTTTAATGTTGTGTGAATCTCAGTTATTTTCTTTTGAATCTTTATCCTGTATTACCCTAAAACCCGCTTGATATGGCTTTGTACAGTGCAAATGAAAATATTTTGCTTACCTGCTATGACTATTAAGTGACGAAGATGGGATCACAGTTTAATATCTCGACCATACTTGTATCTATTGCTCTTAGCTTTGTAGTAATACTAGGTACATGTAGCAAAGCATTCGTACTTGCACTGTACATGTATGTGTTATGTTAAAAGTACAGTTTATCATTTTATATCTCTTACATAATCTGCACCAATCTGTGTTAATACATTCGGAAACATCGCTAACCTTGATTTTTTTCTTAAATTATGTTCAGAAAACTTTGTTTGAAATATTTTCATAATTTTGTGATGAAGGTTCTGCACGATATTAAGTGGATAAAAATGGTTAAACTGTACTTTGAAGTCTTCTTGTGGTGTGATGACTATGATTTTTGCACATTTTATTTGAAAACTATTGTAAGAGCACAATGTAAGTTTGCTAATGCACTCTGCTTGCTTGCACAGTCTTAATGAATGTAATGATATAAGTTTTTTATTTGAATATGTACTGGGTAAGACATGAAGTTCTCCATTGTAATGGAACACTACGAACACCAATCAAACAACATAGATTTGTCATTTAAACAACAACACATTTTCCAATTGAAAGTAATATTGTTAATGAATGGGCTGGATATTGCAAATGTTTGAACAATGCAATCAAACAAAATTTAGATTTGGTTTTAATTTAGATTTGAGTATATTTAGATTATAATGAAAAATATACAAGGTGAGAGTTTTAAGGCTCAGGCTTTTCCGAAGTATATGGTTTTTCCTGGAAAGCTAGTTAGGCAAACATACACAAATTAGAAAGATCAGTGAAAGATCACTCCACATGGAAAGAAGTATAAAAAAGCAAAAAACAAAACACAAAATACAAAACAACATACTAACATTTTCAGGGATTTTTTTACCCACTATAACTCAGGACTTATTTGCATGAAACTGCTGTATATTGGTAGTCACTGTCTAATATTCAAAATTCTAGATATTACCTTGCATTTCAATGGTACAGTGGCGGTGTATTGCCAAGAAGATTATCTAACATGCAAAGACAGCTCATATAAATGCTTTCTCTTCCTCTTCTTTCAACTTTCTAAGTAAAGTCATTGAAAAATAATTGGATGTATTTTTATTTTTTTGCACTTATGGTGGCGTTTGTGCCTATCCTTGCATGGCTAGATGTTTTGTGATGCACTGACATTTTGCATGACTATGCTGTGCTTTATTAATTGTGTTTATGTATTCATGTAATACTAGTTGTAGATGTAGTCTTATCATTTGTAAAGCATAATTTTTTTTGCATTTGTTTTTACCCCAAAGTGTTTCATGTAATGATATTTTGCTATGGCAATAATTGCTCTGTGCGTTACGTTGAGGTTGCAATTAGGATTAATTTGTGGAATTTGGTTGGGGTAAAGTTAGAGTCCTGGGCATTGTTTCATCAAGTTATGAATGACTTTCAGAACGACTTTATGAATGACTTTTATCATTTTTTTTCTACTGAATGATCAAGAATTATATGCGTACTACACTCATTAACTTACTCCAGTCTTTCTGAATGTTGTTTGATTTGGTGAAACACTGCATAGGGAACAAGTTCAGAGCGCAATTAACAAAATTTACGACTGAGCAATTATCGCTACAGCATTTGGCACACAACCCATTTTTTCATGTGAGCCAGTTTAATATTATTTTACATAAAACAATGACTTTACCCCCATTCATTTAAAAGCTTTGTCTGTATATTCATTTGTTAGATCGATCATTTACAATGTGTACATTTTTCTCTTTTGTTTTTGCAAGGTTATTGATATAAGTGAGTAATCATTTGTAATGTTATGTACAAGGAGCCTGTTATTGTAGTATAGAATATAATAGCCTAGATGCTAGGGTCACATCAAAAACATAACTATATAACTGCATTCTTCTTCATAACAATAAGATTATAAGGAATGAATAGAATTATGATTAAGTAGGATATAGGAGTCATTAGGATGTTCTTTTGCATTTTCTGATAAGACATTGTAAGTTTTGTTTTTTTATGCATGATGAAGTTTTTTTTATGCACTCTTTAATGTGAATTTTGTTTTAAGGGTATGGTATCTTGCTTTGAATGGGTATCTTCCTATGGAGATAGAAAGACTTTGACTTGATGGCAGGCCTTGTTTATGTCACAAGCTTGTCAGAGCCTCCTATAGCACCTCCTCCATTTTATATTCCTTCACTGCAGCACCCTCCGGCCACTGAGACCGATGGTTCGGTTTCCATGATGCCCCGCCAGTCCTACGCCGGGTCGGAAGACTCCATCGAGGCCACCGTCGTTCGGGATCTACACGCGGCCAACGATGGCGGAAGCAGGCGGACCGTGAAGGATATGGAGTTCGAAGTCCTCGACGATGAGGAGGAAGAGATCGTAACGGTGCGGTCGCCGAAGAGAGAGAAACAGCCCGTCGCCGGGAAAGGCGGTATGACGTCTTCTGCGTACACGCCGCGTCCTTACACCAAGCAGCATTCGCGTGAGGATAACAAAACCCAGGGACCTGCCTCGTACGCCATTCCATCGCAAGGCGGGTCAAAGGTCATCAAGCCCAAGCCTCACTACCCCGATGGCGCGCCGATCAAACCCAAGTCAATCGCCATGGAGAACGCGGGGAGAGAGATGAGTAAATCGAGTGAACAGTTGAGCCCTCTCGGCAAGGACATGCTGACAAAAGAGAACCTAGCCAACCTCGAGGCAAGATTACGTCTCGTGAACATAGCCGGGTCACCGGAATCAAGCCCTTCCAACGTGCGGAGATCCCCAGCCAAGAAGGCGGGGAACGGTGAGGTGAAGGGGCCGAGCGGGAAACCTCCCGTGCCCCTACCCAAGTCTAGACCCCTCTCTGCCACAGAGAAAACTCTCAAAGCTAAACCAACACCGCCAACATCATCATCTAAACCGGAGGAAAAGGAGAAAGACCCTCCGAAGAAGAACTCGGTATGGTACGAATACGGATGTGTCTGAAAGCACATTCCACAGAGCTAAATGAGAATTAGTTTCATTGAGACCTGTAATGGCCTGAAGTGTGTCTGTTCTGTTCGTAAAATAGATATCTATGTGATTAAGATTGTATATAGACAAAGATTATCAAAGATTAAAAGCTATTTAACGGTAATGTGTGATGCTGAACAACTCTACAGTAAATATTGAAATGTGATCATGATTCCCTTCGATTAAAGAATGTTTGGACACTGATTATTACATTGATCATAGTATTAATCAAAGACTATCTCATTCACGAGTAAGTATTACATGTGCTGTGATTATATTTACCCTATATTCCCACAGGAAAAAGTTAACACTTGAGAGTTTTGACACTTACAATATGACCAATGTTTCTGGTACAGTATATACCAGGGTGCTGTAACGAATGAGATACGATCAATCTTGCAATCAAGTGCAAATCTTTAGTACACGATTTCCCATAGACTTACGATTGATATCAATCGTACACTTGAGTGGAAATCTCTATGTTTTGGGGCCCAGATAGGATTAAAGTATGATGATACCAATGGGATCAGTCCCATTAAATTTGTTAATCCAGCTACCTAAAAACAAGACATTTCTTAGATAAGATTTCACTTTTCATGTTAATTTCTAGTTTATATTAATACCAGTAGGTGTATTGCCCTCATAATGACTACAGCTTGAATTGTTCATAAAGTGAAGCGGGGGAAAAGAAAGAGAAATATAGGGGAAGTAGGTGTAAAAAAATCATGAACTTGCAGTTTTCTCAACAAAAATTTATTTCTCTTCATCAATGAAAGCATTAAAATTCCAATCACTTCTTCATTTTCAAAATGATAGCCTTGAATTTAGATGTTTTACTCAAAATCATGTCAGGCTTGTACGATTTCAGAGTACCTGAATATTTACAGGTAATATTTTTTTATCAGTTATCATAATCATGTTTGCATTATTTTATGAGCTGCCAATGCAATATCTTTGCACTTTGTATTTGTAAGGATCCCAACAAAAGAGAAAATCTGATCTTGTATAAGGCTTTAAAATATGTTATGGGGAACAAAAGAATCAGATAAAAAGTTGACGTCAAGAGTATATACTCTTTTTAATCAGATGACCAGTTCACCACGCAATCCAGGGAATAATGTGACTTTTCACCTTTGAATAGCAGTTTTAGACATTGAGGAAACATTTTCAACACTTTACTGTACATTTCTATATGAAAAAAGTTGCTTAGCAAAACATATTTGTATAGCAGTCCTGTGGAAATCCATAGCAAATTGCAATGCGATACCAGGAAAATTATTCCCTGCAGTTACAATTTGGCTGGAACGAATGAACGCATAAAATTGATCTTGACTTTTCATTACTGCACAGAATTGATTTTGTTGAAACTTTTTCACAAAGTTCCAAATGTTGAAAATTACTTCTTTGTTGTTAGTAAGTGACAGGGATGGTGAGAGATAATGATTTTGAATTTATTTTCTTCTTTCTTCTGTCAATGTATTTTTTTTTTAATTTTCAGTTATGCTTCTTATCCATTCCAATTATGTCTGAACACGGTAAATTGATGCTAGTGCTTTCAAGATGAGGATTATAATTCTTTTAATTTCTGTTTTTGCTTCAAGACAATCACAAATAATCATGACCATTCATATTATGATAGTTAATCAAAGGATTCCCACAGTCATGGAAAAACATTGAAAATCATGGAAAAAATTTGTGGTCATGGAAAGTCAGGGAAAAATCAGGGAATTTGTGAAAAGTCATGGAAAAGTCATGGAATATTCTTGAATTTTGGGTGGTGGTGAAATGATAATGGTACCCTGATCATGAAACAGCCCATATACTAATGATAGTAGATGTATATGTCATGAGTAATATAGTGATTGGAACGGATTGTTGTAGGGGAAGTGGAGGCCATCATAATGTGTTTGATTTTGGAAAATGTGCCAGAAATGAAATCATGGAAATTAGCAAGCCAGTCATGGAAAAGTCATAGAAAAGTCACAGAAAAGTCATGGAAAATCATGGAAAAGTCATGGAAAAGTCATGGAAAAGTCATGGAAAAGTCATGGAAAAGTCATGGAAAAGTCATGGAATTCTGTTTTCAAATTTATTTTGGAACCCTGTAATGTCATGAACCAATCCAATGCTTGAATTTATACCTCTTTTATTGGAATGACATCAGTATAAAGTTTGACTACTACACAATATATCCCCAGGTGCTACATGAACCCTGTGCTAATTTTTTATGCATTGAATTGCTATGAAGAATACATGTACCTTCTTTTTTATAATTAAATTTTGAAGTTCATTTTCAAATTATTCAGGACAGTCCATTTGATTTAATGAAAGTTTGGGTAATTTTATTTCTGTGTATATTTGACAATGCTAGAGTTTAGCTTTGTTGCATTTTAGGTTTCGAATATGTTTTTTGTTTATAATTTATATGATTGATTTTGTTATTTATGTGCCGCAATTCTTGTCGACTTATATGGGTTTTGCTGTATTGCATAATTTCATGTGTCCACAGAGCTGCCAAATAGTAGGATCTTATCCTATATAGTTTGATTTCTCATTGGCAATAGGACACTTGAATTGAAAAAATAGGATAATTTATATCCTTGAGATATAGTTTTGGAAATTGTATGGTGGGAAAGAATAGGATTTTTCCCCGGAAAATGGGATTTTTTTTATCGTGAAATAATATGATTTTTAGATATGCGAGGTTGGCAGCTCTGTATACATGTATCATTATTTTTGTTTGTCTTGGGATCGTATTAAAAGTTATCTTGTGAATGTTAATTAATTTTCTTGATAACGCACTGGCAAGCAGTAAAATTATCATTTTCTAATCACAGGCAGCACGATGCCATACTCATGTTTAAAACTTTTGGTGTGATGGTTTTATTGGGGTATTTATTGCATGAAAGAATTCACATGCAAGATAATGGTGAATACTGGTATATCTTGTTCTTATAGGGAGTGTTTTTGTCCAACAGCTGAAATTATGAAATCATATAGTGATGAAAATTTATCTTAAATATTATGTTGCCATCATAATGGCAAAAGATTTCTTTTTAGAAAATTGGTATTATGTTAATTTTATTCTTCAGGGCAGCATTATTTTTGTATTGTCATTTTTAATGTTGTGTTCTGTTCATTTTGTGATTACCATTTTTGTTTTATATAATGAATTTGTGTTGTAAATATTTCTTTACTAAATGTGCTTTAGCAGAATATTATGAAAATATTGTGAGAGATATGTACATATTTTTACAAATATCTATGAAATAGGCAGGTGCGTTGAGTTATCTGAGGTAGAGGGTGTTGCAAGAAAGTTGCAATCAATCGCAGAGATGCAGTTGATCTGCATCGCCCAATAAAATTCATTGCTACAAAAGCATTCGGCAGGCAATTAACCAATCAATATTGCTATTTCAATTTATAATTATTTGCAATTAATTGCATCTTTCTTGCAACACCCCCATAGGCAGACATGATAAAGTGTTACAAGAATGATGAATCTCCATTGAGGAAAGTCTTCGTAAATTGTTAGTATGATTTTATTCCTTTTTTTTGTGCTTGAGCAATAATGCACATCGTCAATTTTATTTAAATTCCATTTTCTAAGGCCAAGGATCAAAATCATACATTCTTCCAGAATCTATTTCAAGGTCAAACCAAAATGCGAATAAAGAAAAGTTTTTGCTGCAGACAACAAATCAATCTTTTTTTTAGGTTAATGTTGTGAAGGTTTTGAAGTAAGAGATATCTTTTCAACAAATGCCCTCTCCTTGAATGTGTTCTTTTGGGTAAATTCTGAAATTAAATTGTGCCATAGTCCGTCTAAAAAGATCAAATGAGCTTGGGTGGGACTGAAAATTCTAGAAAAATCTTGGAAAACAACAAGAAGGTTCAACCTGTTTGCAAACCATTTTACATTTTCAACAATCTTGAGAACAGGATAAGATATACAGTAGTGCAATGTAAGAACGACCCTTGTGTCTTTTTTACCTTCATGTGATTACAAAAAGCTTGGATCAGATATACACGTAGTGAGAATAATTCACTGAAAAGTCATGTTTATGGTGCAGTATTCTCCATCAAACTATGATGTACAGGTATCATTTACTCCTGGGGGTATTTTATGAAGCTTGTTGCTAGTGACAATTAGTCAGCGCTGACTAATGTGATGAAATCCTTGACTTTGACAGGATAAAAAGCACCAACGCCAACTGTAGCTATTGTAACTGTCAGAAAATGACCACTTATCACTGGCGACAAGCTTCATAGAATGCCTTCTTAATTATCCTGATCAATCTTTTCATCAACATTTCTTGTAATCTTTCTTTAAAAATCCCAAGATCTTTCACCCCCCCTTTCTGCCAGATGGCTGAACAATTATGATGTGATATGTGATTCATCAGAGTACAAAGTGTCCATAAAAATCACCTCCAATTTTGTCTAAATTAATCTCTTGGAAATATGAAAACATGAAATTGTGATAATTGGATGATATTGAAGTCACACATTACTGAATGTCTGTTACTGCATGTGAATGCTGAATGTGGAAGAAATGAATAAATGAAATGCTGAAATGAAAAAAAAAAAATATGTTGAATTGTATACTTATGTTTAACAAGTGTAAATACAGTGGAACCTCATTATAAAGAGGTCGGTTATGGCAAGGTACCTGTTATAACAAGATTATTTTATTGGTCCCAGCTCTTTATAGTTCTCTGGGTTTTTTTACCCTGATATAGTGAGGAACCCGATATAGCAAGGTAATTTTCGTGGTCCCAAGGACCTCGTTATAAAGTGGTTTCAGTGTATTCAAATAGCTAATCACACTCAAAGCTCTCGCAGAAAATTAAGTTTGCATGTACTGTTATTTAATACAAGTCATGCACTAGTGCTGTGCTGATTGACTAATGTATGGCTAGGCAGATACATATTTTATTACAAACTAGCAATCAAATGCAAAGTGACTCCAAATCAGTTGCAAGTTGATTTGATTACTTTCATTTGATCACAGTCTGCACATGAAATAATTTTGAATGGCGCATGCTAATCAACTGCAACATGCAATTGATCACAAGTTTGTAGCATCACCCCTTCATATTATTTTATATATGATTTATTGCAAGGCCAGCAAAATGTACTCTGCTTTTCGTGACATCCCACATATTACATGTATATATTCATTGATCATATAGACATCATGCATTCATTTATATGCCTCATATCTAAGCCACTAACTTTTAGATTTTTCTTTGAATGAAATATTTGTACTCAAATATATTTCTCAAATATTGATAAGCTCTCATGAATAATGCTCAAAGATATTTCTCTTTTCACAAAATGTACCAACCTACACTGTACATGTACCACCAAAATGCATATAAATTTGATTAATTTATAATTTTGATCATTTATTGAAAGAAGCCAAATATGCTTAACACAACATCCATGCAACAGACATAATTGCTCTTGTAATTTGTGGTGGTGATGATGGTGGTGATGCCGATGATGATGGAGTTGACGATATGTGAGGTTGTGGTGGTGGTGATGATGGTGGCGGTGCCGATGATGATGGAGTTGATGATATGTGAGGTTGTGGTGGTGGTGATGATGGTGGTGATGCCGATGATGATGGAGTTGATGATATGTGAGGTTGTGGTGGTGGTGGTGATGATGGTGGTGATGATGGTGGTGGTGCGGATGATGATGGAGTTGATGATATATGAGGATGTGGTGGTGGGTATGGTGGCGATGGTGGTGGTGGTGGTGGTGATGATGATAATGCTGATGGTGGTCGTGATAGAGATGTGGGAGTGGTGGTGGTGGTGGTGGTGATGATGATGATTGTCATAACAACGATACAGATTTTGATACCGCCATGTCGAGTGGAATAAAACCCTTTATTACCTGCGGATGAGAAAAGTTTCATAATAAAACCAATTTTGATTGTCAAGTTGAAATAATTCTTGCCTAATCCCAACATGTAGAATACAGATTGACGATGTATTTCCAAGATGCAGTGAAAAAAATCAAACCCATGGCCTTGTTTTGACTAGACAGGTGTCTTAATTACTAGACCACCAAGAGCCAATAGATGTGACGGGCTCAATGAGGCAAGAATTATTTAAATTATTATCTACCCAACACAATAAAAGATTCAATTGAAACTGTTAAGGCTGGTATAGTTTAGTACATATAAATATGTATCTTTATTGATCATAATGACTTGATGGAAACAAAAACATTGAAATTACATAAATATCTAATTCTGCAATGTGTCTATTAAATATATTGTGTGCTAATATTGCATCAAACATATCATAAATAAATAATCGTATTTCTATAATGTTATCGCAGTGGATATCTTGCGTAAAATTCAGTTATTTTGTTAGAATAAAACTGGGGTCTCACAATTGTATATATCCTTTCCTGATACCATTAAAAAAAATTGTTGTTATAATCAATAGAAATAGGAAAAAAAAATGAATAAAGTTAAGGGATGAACAGCATTCATCAACAGGTTTTACTAGTGCTAAAGACAAAAAGAGATGGGCATTGCAATTATGTCACACAGCAAGGGGAATAAAACACTGCCTGTTAATTTCTTACATTTAGTGGATCTTATCGTGAATATAGGATAGTGCTGCATCAGTTTGCTAAATAGCAAGGGGAGGAAAGATTTACTTCAATACATGGTGGAGATTTGCCCCTATAGAAAAACAATGCTCTCTTAAAATTTCTCATATTTAGTGGATCTTCTCATAAATATATGATAGTCCCATATTAGTTTGATAAAATTCAAGTGACATATGACAGAAAGCTATATAACAATAAATCAATAAACTTTTCAGGTGGAAAATAACATTGAAAATGGAAGGAAAACACATGTACATGTAATTCTAAATTTGGCAAGTATAACTCAAGAATAAATCGGATTGAAACATTTGTGATGTAATAGAAGTAAACAACATACAGAATAATTGATAATTGATATGGCATTTTGATCAATTGCTACATCACAACATCATTCATCATTTGAATTTATATTGACTTTTTAGTCACCTAATAGCATTCAATTTTCTAATACTAGCTAGATGTTTTGAATTACACAATGCATGTAAATGCATATCCAAAGTTTGAAATGAAATTGTGTTTCACTGTTATTTCCTTCCCTTACATGAAATACATGTACAATAAATGCAATGAATTATGGTAAACTTTGAAAGGCACAGACAGTATATCTCATAATACAGACAACAAACATATCACATCTAAAATTCAATTCTATACCTATGAGATCATTCCCCTAGTTTTATGATCTAAATATATATATACTATAATTGAAATATACAATATGCATTATCAAAAATGTACACAGGTTATTTGTCAACTTTATCAAGATATATACTTTCTTTACAAATGAACTGGACATCTCCATTTCAGAAGAGGGATGAAGAAAATATATAAAAAGGGGAAATATAACTGTTGACATTAGGGAGGGTATATATGAAAACGAAACAGCACAAGAGTAGATTACTTATAAGAAATATTTTCTACATTGCTTAATGATGTCTTGTTCAAATACAGTGGAAACTCAGTATAAAGAGATCTGATGTAACAAAATACCTGCGTAAAGTGGTAAAAAATCTGGTCCCAGCTCTTTATAACTTATTGTTTTTTACCTCTGCTATAAAGGGATTACTGCTATAACAAAGTATCTTTGATGGTCTCAAGCACCTCGTTATACTACGTTTCCACTGTATATTCAATGAACTTGCAATCAAATATAACAAAGCGTTCATAATGTACTCCACACAAATTCACCAAACAAATAATCGTTAGCTTTTCATGAAATTGAAGACATGAGGGTAACTCTGTCTATTAAAGTCAAATCTATTGGGACCACAAAAACTCAGTGTAATGTGGTCCTCGTGCTCAAGTTACAGAGGGAGACAAATACATTTTAAACCAGACTGTCTTCTCTTCACTGATTCTGGGTTAGGCTGCCAAAAAGTTGTTTGGTTGGCTGTTTCCCTCATCTGACTGACACTCTGACAAAGGTCTGACATGTCCTTTCGTTTTACTTTTCTCTCAATTTAACACGAGATTCAACCTTAAGAATACGTTTTCAGATGTTCTATGGCTTTTCACTCTTTTGTAACTGTGCTACACCTTATTTTTCACACCTTATTTTTCACACGATATGTGTTTCTAAAAAAGAAAAAACATGTTTGTCTTCATCTATAACTTGAGCAGGAGGACTGCACTTGGAGCTAGGGGCATTAATGGAATCCATTCACACAGTCCTCAACTTGACAACTAAAACCCTAATGGACGATGGAAGAGCAAAGAGTGACAAGGTCATTTATGGAATAGAAAACTTCCCAACATTCATTCGCATTGGTAGGAGGAATTACATCTTGTAATGTTATGTTAATTTCAACATAAAAAAATTGTAAGTTTTTATAGTATTATTATAGTATTACTTTGAAAATTTATAGTGTGATTCAGAATCCTTTGGTTAACTATCATCACTATACAGCTTAGCTAACAATGGGATCATTGATCCATATTTATTGTTCTGAGCTTCATATTGATAGCAAGTAACCAAAGAATTCTGAGTTGCATGAAATGCAAAATTTCATGAATTTTATACTACTGTGTGTTGGCTCACAATAAAAAGTCAAGTTTCAATTCCCCACTGCATTATACAAAAAGATTATGTTTTTTGTTGCTACCCTGTTTGGTGCTCAACAAGAAAATGATAGAGTAAATGTTAAATTTTCACTGCTCAGGAAATACAGGGCCCCTTATCTCAATGGGCAAAAAGAATTTCAAATTGAAACAATAAATTTTGGAGCCGACTTTACAAGAAAAAAACAGGTGCTTTAATGTTCTACTTGGTATCCTGAAATTTCATCATAAGAATCAATGAATTCTTCAGTGAAAATTTCTCCATGAAAAATGAAAAGATAAAAATCAAAATTTGGAGTACGATTCTCAAGGGGATATTTTTAATTGATGTTACGGGTCTAATAGAGTGAACTTAATAAATAGGCAAACTAATTAATACTGCGCATGATAGAAATTAATATCACATTACAGACATTTGTTAGCTTTGGTCCAATAAAGCTATTTCTGAATAAAAATAATAAAGTAAACAAGTGTGAAAAGATAAAAAAAAAACATGTTTGATTGCATAAAGAATGTTTGACATAAGAAAGGAAAAAAAAAAGACATTAAATAGCACAATTACAGGTATACATAGCTTTCTCAGTTTTTCAGATCATAGACGTACAAATGATTGCACAAGATCAATATCCATGTTGAACAAAATCATACGAATACAATTGACCTCGAAAATAGTGTACATAAAACCATTGCGTCACTGGTTTCACAATTAAACAATTGAATCAAACAAAAAGAATTGTATAGGCATTTGTAATTAGGTAAATTTTCAATTTGTCACAATACTAATTCAATGTACTTTCCTGATGACTGAAACAGATATTTCAATCTAAAATCATCAGATTTATCATGTATTTACACTTCACTTGTATCAGATACAAAGCACTTTAAGATATACATTGTAAAGCTGGTCCCATATTTCTTAGACTTTGTATTGCTTTGATTTTTAGCACAACAAATCACTCATGTCCAACTGACATTGAAGCCAATGACATTTGCTGAATCTACACCTTGTACAAATATATAGTGATAGTAACAACCCCCCCCCCAAAAAAAAAAAAACCAACAAAGTAATTGTTCTACACTTTGAAATAACCTTCAACACTTCCAAAATGGGTCAACCGCATTTTATGCCTTGGATTAGTAACTTCCTATATAGGTGGAGAAAAGGAGAAAGAAAATCTGCACAAAGTTTTATTCACACTGTGCTACATTAAACACAGGTGAAAATGGGTACCTGGCAGGAATTTAATTCCTGGGAATGCTTGATCGCCTGAGAGGCACGTTCGGCACTTAGAGCCAGGGTAATAATATGGTACCTCGTATCAAGCGCAGTAGAATATATGCATATAGTGATTGCACTTTATAAATGGACCTATTATTATCAAAATTATTTTTAAATGTTTACAATTCAATGCAATGAATCTGAAGGAAAAAAATCCTATCAAAGTACAATTCAAAATTTTGATCCTCCATTGTTTTGATGTATGAAAACATCTTTAAACTCCATCATCAAAGTAATGCTTGACTGCTATACTACAGTGTAAATCAGATTTCAACGCTATCTGTTATCACTGTAAAATCTCAGTATAGATATGGTCAAATGATCCAGTGTAGTAGTATTGTCTTCAGCCTTTAAATCGTATTAAAAGGTAAAGAATTCTGACATATACTGTAAAGGAGAGTTTGCACTTTAAGCATAAGTTGCCAATGCCAAAAAGGAAGGAAATATGAGAAGGGTGTATGCTTCCGGTGAAAGTCCAAATAATGCTGGTAAAATACACACTATGGTAGGAGGAATGATTGGTGAATATAGTTGCTCTAACAAAGCCAATTGATAACTGCATACATGTACTCAGGTAAATAATATATTTAAAGGGGAACTTCACCCAGACATTTGAGTGCGCTCAGTTGATGAAGAAAAATACAATGGTCAAACTGTGAAAATTTGAGCAAAATCCGACTATCCATTCAAAAGTTATGAATTTTCAAAGTTTTGATTTAAACCCCTCATGGGCTTCTCAAATTGGCACCGTACATGAACAAAATGGCTGCCAACATGGAGAACTCTCCATTCACTTTGTACACAGAATTTCACATTTTCCTTTTTTTCCAGAAAAGTAGACAACATTTTGTTTTTCAGTTAAATATATTATAGCCACATCAATTCTGCAAGCATTCCAGAAAGAACGGTGCTGATTCATTATTTGAAATATGATATTGATCCATTTTCGCTAAATTTATATACAAAGTGCATGAGGAGTTCTCCATGTATGACATCACAGATTATGCTAATTGGCTATAC